>JAYMTP010004473.1:0-14883 GCA_036897365.1 Geranium brycei
AGACACCTTCGTCGATCTCACTTCTCGCTTTCGTGATCAATGATCATCGAAAACATTGTATTGTGAAGACACAACGATTTTCATAGATGTGTGACCCTCTTCACCTCTTCTTTTTTGTGTGGTGAACTATATATTGTATACAGTACTTTATACACATATAAATGAAACGGATCTCTTTCCACTGTACTTTTATTGAGTATCATTGTGTAAAAATTCTCGCCTCGTTGAATTAGTTCTCAATTAATCCTTTATAATTTTTTAATTCAATTTATTTTTCAAATAATTTTCTATTAACTTCTAAAAGAGTCGATCTAACCGTTCAGCTAAGCATGCAAGAGCATATTTATGTTAGACATTTACATCAGTCAAGCATGCATTTGAATAACAAATTAGCATCACTACATTGAATATTGCGGAAGCAAATACGAATATACAAATCTCATGTTGTAGTCATTATTCAGAGAACACTCTTAAAATTTTGGTGCTTATAAACCTCTCAAAACTCTCTTTGTTAGTATATACAATGATTTTCGGAGTTGTTGGGTTTATTAACCAAACCCTGTCTCCTTATATGTATGCAAGAGGTCTACCATAATGCACTACAAGAAATGTTACTAGAACATGACATATCATGACCTCTCTCAGGGAAATTACTATTACTTCCAACTTCTCCGACTTCTCTATAATTGTCCAAACAATATATGTTCTCATTATCCCTTTTTTAAGTAAGTGATCCAAAATTGTTGTAGTATCTTGCATTATTATATTGCAACATTTTACACAAGGACACATATATCGTTCTCTACCAAAACATCAGAACTTTTCTCCATAAACATTCAACTCCGATCCATTTCTTAATTATGTATACAACACAAACACAAATAAATATCAATACATATACACAATAATATTGAGTAAAGTTCTATGTATTTATACGTAACAAATATTCAAATACGATGTCAAGCGAATAACAATTATACATGAAATTATTTATATTTATTTGGTTATGATACGAACTAAAATAATATTGCTATACATTACTTTCTAAACTATATTAGTCCATAAATAGTTTCAAAAATTCATGGATCAATGATATCACACGAAATTATCTATGTTAACTCATCACACATAAATCTAATTATATATTGCAATAAATATTCAAAATCGAACAATAAAATAATAATTTATGAATCAATATACCTTATAATAATTTTCAAAATCTTGTTTCACTGTCTTCTTCCAAAAAATGCGTACATCAATATCGTCTCTCTACTTCACAATTTCTCTCTCAATTCTTTTATATCAAAATGTTCTCTCAAACTAACTAAAACCCAACTGCTAAAACTGGGTATTTATAAACAAATTTAGCAGTGACAAATTTTTTCTGAAAAGGCAGGTACAACACAACAGATTTAAATGTAGCCGTTGAGCCAAACTTTGTAGGAGCGGTATAATTAGCAAGCACGGCTACTACCGATTGTACCCCCGTATCCTACTAATTCGCGGCTACAAAAATTATATTTAGCCCCGGTTATGTGCGGATTCGCGGCTACTAATTATTTGTAGTTGTCATAGATTACTATACAAATTAGTATATTGCTTTAGTAAAAGTGAATTTGTTAAGGAGAAAAACTTTTTCATTTAACTCTTATTTTAAGGGATGCCCAATAGAGGTCAGAAGAAAAATATTCAATAGAAGTTGGAAGAGAATAAATGTAGGATAAATACGACAGCGACAGCGAAACTCGAACTCAGGTCCCTATTACATCCAAACTCAAGTGTTCAATCCCTGAATAAATATAGATTCTCCTAACAACCTAGTGCCTTCAAGCAAAGTATATATATGTATGAACTTGAAAGTTGGAAACTAATACTTTATATGGAATATGACCTCAAACACTCAAGTTGATTTCACTTTGCAATAAAAATTGTGCATAAGAAAAAGGTCAGAGCAAAATGAGGAAGCCATGTGAGCCCCTAATAATTGAGGAGATTTTAAATACTTTGGCCCCAACCTCCAATCATGACCCACACAATAACAATAACATATCTTATACCAAGTTCCAAGCCACTTCCATATTCCATTTCTCTATACAAAACCACCGATCCTCAACTCTATAAATACACGACCCACAAATCGTTCTTTCACAAATCACAATCAATCTCACAACACACAAAAATCCTCAAACTTCGAATCGAGACACAATCATCCTCAAAATTCTCGAAAGATCGATCATCATGGGTTTTCGGTTCCCATCCATGATTCTTGGTGCCAAGCAAATCCTCAAAGCCAACGCGAAAAAACAATTGGATGTTCCGAAAGGTCACGTTGCGGTTTACGTAGGAGAAGGTCAAAAGAGGCGTTTTGTTGTTCCGTTGTCTTTTCTGAACAATCCGTCGTTTCAAGATTTGCTAAGCAGAGCTGAGGAAGAGTTTGGATTCGATCATCCCATGGGAGGCCTTACCATTCCTTGCGGAGAAGAGGCATTCATCGACCTCACTTCTCGCTTCCATGAATCTTGAAAGGCGAACGAGACAAAAATTGAAACATTATTTTTCTTAGTTTTTGTGACATTTCTCACATTTTTTTCTTGGTCTCCGTTATATATGGTGAACAATTGTATAGAGTTTCAAACATGTACCAAAGCTATTTGAATGTTATATATTTATTTTTAGATGTTATATTCACAATCGCTCATAAAAATGGAGTCTCGAGCTTATTAGCCTTTTCTTGACTCACAAAGAAACCAGAAATGAATTATCATCTAAATTAACAAGGAATTAATTAAAGAACATTTGTGGAAATGAGGAACATGGAGATTTACAGAGAAAACTAGTTGTGATTCAAATATTTGTTAATTTTAATGTAAGAAAATGATTGATACGACATATTCATTTGTTGAAACCCAAATTATTAAGCCATCTTTCCTGGAACGTGACTTTAATTAAAAGCCTCAATTAATTGGGTTTGTACTCGACTTACAGTATGAGTTGATGACTTTAAGTATAACCAAAAAAACAAAGCCATGAGATTTTCAGCCATTAGAATATACGATGGGTTCATAAATGTTGCATACATAAATATGTTTTTTTTCCGTGTTGGTGTGAGCTTATTATCATTTTGCTCAATTTGTGTTGGTCAATTTCTTTTATATTTAATATGGTTTCAAGTACATACGTGCCGCTACAAATTCACTCCAAGCGGGGGCAATCAATTTGAGTATTGCCGGCTAAGATTCACTTACCCGATGATATATGGGTGCCGCCATTTAAGTGCAATCTTAGCCAGCGACTTCATCAGTCTCATATGTCGGGTGCAGGGATACGCGGCGACACATGGCAATGCTCGGCAGGTAAGTGATGAAGTCATTGGGGCAGGATAAACGACTACGTACGTGCATAAAGGGTCTCTTGTGTAGAGTCATAGAGACTAGTTTTACAATGAATTTCGAGATATAAAATTCTTAAAATTAGTTAGAGTATAAAAGTGTCATTTTCAGGTAATTAGGTGTAGTAAACTGTCATTATCCTTTTAATTTTTTTTATATATAAAATTCTTAATTTGGGGGGAATTTCTTCAACTTTGAAAAAATATATTTATTTTGCAAGGAAAAAAAATTACATAACACACATTTTGCTATTTTCTCAAAGTAAATACTATACATCTAATTATTATGGTTAACCTTTTTATTTTAGAGTAATACTCAATATGTATGTATGTATCACAATCTTGCGATTCCTTGATCTCACTCCTTCCTTGCATTATTGATTATGTATTGGTTTGAACGTATCAATTTTGAATATGTTTGTGGAATATTCAATATATGTGTCTTGACTTGATAATGAATTAAGGTGGCCATATACATATAGTTTGGCACCAAATAAAGTAAAGCTCCATTGACTTGTATTTGTTTGAATAAGTAAGGTTCTTCAATTATTAATTAGTTGGTGCAATAAGTCAACTATATATATATGAACAATTTTGGATCATCAAATAAAATATATGGTAGCGGTTGCAATTAATGATTTTGGTAGGTACATGCATATATACTTCTCTGCCGACGGTGTATATATATATATAAACTAAATTATGCGTGTGAAACCAATTTTTATTCATATATCAATATACATTAATAATATTCTAATTTGGACCGCGTTGCTATTGCCTTCCATAATGCGAAGAGCCAAACCACACGATAGGACATTAATGATTGACATTACTCGTTTTCTTTGTTTTATAATTGGATTTGAGGTTTAGAGCGATATTTGAGTGGTGTGAATTTCAAAAATAATTAAAAAAAATTGATGTAATATTCAAAAGAAAATAAAAATAATTTAACTATTTATGATACTTAATGAATTTAATGTGTTCTTAATTAGGAGTTGGTTTTTTTAAATAGTAAAAAAAAACAGAAAATATGGTTTATTAATTTAAAAGAAAATATCAGATATTTTAAAAGTGAGTTCTCGAAAGAAAAAAGGAAGAAGATATTTTTAAAATGTCAGTCCAATAATTGTTGTCTTTCCTTTGCTGCTTATTAATAGAAAATGTTATCGGCATGAAACAAAATGTTTATTTTTATTGTTTGAAAAAAGAAAGGAATGTTTATTTAATTTCAAGCAAAAGTAAATTTTTGTGACTATATCATCATTGAACTTAAATTATTAAACTCATTCTATCTAAATAATATAATACATTTAAATATAGAGCGAGTAGGACCAACCACTATCTAAGCTCAAATATTTAAACAAAAATTATTAAAATATTTAATCAGCTCATATGAAATGTTGTGGTTAATCTATCCTACCCCATATCTTAAAGTAGAGTGAATATTCATTTCAAAACATTCATGATAAAAGCAGATATTTAATTTTAAATGAATATATTTTAATATAACAATTACAAATAACAAACATTGTGGTATCCATGTCATTTGGTTATGACTCTTTGTTGTCTTATAAGGTCATAATCCAATGTCTTAGTCACCCATAAAAAAAGTATATCCTTAATTAAAATACAATTCTTGCTAAAAAAATATATTTATAAACACGTCAAAACTCTAATATCTTAGTGATTAGATCCACCATTTGACTCGTTAAACGAACTTATAAAAATAAAATATCTCTTGCCCGCTTCGTACCGTTTCTAGCTTTTCGTAACATGGCTTTAATTAAAATATCATAATATAAGTTTAGGGCCAAAGCGACTAAGTCACTTCCCATGTGAGCCAATGAGCAACCGCAACAAAAGGAAAGTGACCTCGTCGCATCCCATGTTCTCTTTGACTCTTATTACAAAACAAAATCAATATTGCTCTCTTCTATAAATGACCTTAACCTCTCCAAAACCAAACCAAAACAACACAACAACAACTTGTGTTTTTTTCATCAAGATAAATCCAAATCAATCATGGGTTTTCGATTTCCTTCCATGATTCTCAAGTTGCAGGCCCGTCGAGCCAGAAACCAGCTCGACGTTGTCCCAAGAGGCCACGTGGCGGTGTACGTGGGAGAGGAGGAGGAGGAGAAGAGGCGATTTGTGGTTCCGTTGGCGTATTTGAACCATCCGTCGTTTCAAGATTTGCTTAGTTTCGCGGAAGAAGAGTTCGGTTTCAAGCATCCCATGGGAGGCCTCACCATTCCTTGCTCGGAGGACATGTTCATCGATCTCACTTCTCAACTGACTATTTCATGATGATACTTGAAAACAAATTGGTTGGTAGAGTTAGCAATTTTGATGATGATGATGATGATTTGATCACACATATGTTTGTGTAATACATATACGTAAATGATTATATATAGTGAAGAAATTGAACTTTATTTTTGTCTTACGGACTCTCTATCTTTAATCATCTATTTAGTTACATGTTTACCCGTTGTCATCTGTTTATAGCCCTAAATTAATCGATCAAATTCTCGGATTTATTTCATAATCAAATAAACAAATACAAATATAGGTTGGTGTAAGTCAAAGAAAAACAAACGCTTGCTTGGTTAATTGGTTAAGCACTTGAACTTGGGTCCAAAAGTTCTGAGTTCGAGTCACACTGCGGTATCTCGTCTTTATTTCTAACTTATGTTAGGTCTCTCTCTCTCGGTGGGAGTTAAGTGGCAATATTGAGCTCAATGTGTCTTGAGCCCATTATTGATATAATAATCTTAGTCCAAATCTTAATACAATTTGTAGATAAAAATACTTATATAAAGGTTCGTGTTGCTCGTTTCGAGAAACTTTATTGTATATATTTCTATGATACACTATCGGAAATCTTCTCTTACATTGTTGGTCATACCTAATTAATATTATGTTCGGCAGGACTTATACTGTTTAGAAGCCCATACCGACCTACACTGTTAGTCGGGTATGGTCTTTTTTCTAATAGTGATATTCTTTATAGTCTGAAAATTTGCATTTAGTTTCATCATCGCATGGATTATGAAGGTTGAAAATGTAGCATGAAAAAGTGATGGTTCAAAGGGGTTGAAACTCAAACAGAGCATTTCTTTCAACATGGATATATATGAGAGATGTAGTATGATGAAATAGAACAGAAATAAGGTGTTGATTATATTATCTGTAAGGAATTTATGCCCTCACTATATTGGGCATATCATTCGGAATACGATACTACATAATAAGTCTTTCTATATGTATGTGGAGAGATGTTTTGAATGTAGTGTGTTTGCATCATTGAGAATATAGTATATATAACATGAAAAAGTGACATTTCATGAATAATCATATTGTTTTGAACAAGCATGTCCCTTCACATAATAACATCCGAACATTGTATCTGAATTAAGATAAGTGAATGTACAAGTGTCAAATTCTTGCTTATTAATCATTGTATCAGAATAAAGACAAATGAATGAACAAGTGTCAAGTTCTTGATAATTAATAATTAGAATCAATCGAGAAGAAATCCGCTACAAACCAAATCTGGGTGTCCAAACGTCCAAAGTGTAAAATGTGTAGTACAAAATTGTAGAACCATGTCAAACGTGTAGTGTAAAGTTGTAGAACGTGATGAACCCCGTGCAAAATTGAAGAACCATGTAGAATGTGTAGTGCAAAGTTGTAGAACGTGATGGACCCCGTAAAACCCTCAAGTTTGCGCTGTAGAACCTTGTTACCATGTGTCGCACAGTGCGTTCAGATCCGCACTGATCCAACGGTTGTAGTATTAGAGATTGTCCAACCTTGAATCACACTCTATATGAATAAAGTACAAACTTATATCTGTATATACATTACATTTTCTCTATAATTTATCCATGTAATATAAACTACAATTAACAAACTCAAATATTCCAACAATGAACAATGAGGCCATGAGGGTGAGATATTATTCAAATTGATTGCTTTATTTATGTCAATTAGTACTTATTATATATAAGGCATTTTTTCTCCTTACACCCATATTATTTATTTATTATGTCAAATAGTATTTATTATATATAAGGCATTTTTTATCCTTACACCTATATTATTTATTTCTTGTCAAATTTGTATATTGAGGTAGTGGAGCAAACTAAATAAACAATGTTATTAATTCAAAAAAAAAGTAAACAATGTTATACAACTACAGTTCCACCAATCCTCACCAGCATGCTATGCGATTTGATTACATGTAAAGTTCAGCAACTTTGCTTGAAAACCTAGAATAATGTAATCCTGTATTTATAGACTATCTTTAATGATTAATTAATTAATTAAATGACTTACAAAATTATACAGGAAAAATATATAAATATGAGCCACCAAATTCTTAACTTGGTAAGCCACTTTTTTTTTGTGAAAGTACATTTAGCTATCCTCAACTAAAACTAATTTCACTTACATATTCCCTACTTCAAAAGTGGACACTCGGCTATACTAAGAGATTCGAAATGAATACATATTAAATATGTAGATGGAATCTATTAATTTTTAAAGTAAAAAGACGAAAAATGTCATTGGTCAGACTCCAAATTTTCAAATCATGTCATTTTTAGGTTTTGGGTGTTTCGTCGGCTTAACTTCCATTTCCGATGATTTCCTATGATGTTGTTCTCAGAGAGCCCTACCACTCCCTTAACAGTGTGTAGTGCTTAAATGGGACGGAATATGGAAAAGAAGCCGGAGAAACACTCAAAATGACATGATTTGAAAATTTTATAGTCTAGCCAAGGGCATTTTTGTATGTTTGTTTAAAAATTAACAAATTTCATCTAAATATTTACATTTGTTGTTGATTATCTACTTTCAAAGTTGGGGATAGCTAGATGGAATTAGCCCTTAGTTAGGGATGACTATCTGTGCTCTTTTTTTTAATGAAATCTGGTAAGTTGCTAGAATTAAATGATACATTTCTTGCTCCCCTTTTACCTCTCTCCAGGAATTGGTTACAGGGTTTATATTTTTAATTAAAATGTTTACATGCTGATAAGAAAAATGATACATTTCCTATCACTTTTAGAGTTTGTATATTCTAAACTTCAATTTGGGTAGAAAAAATGTGTTGAGAGGTTGTATCCTTAATCCATGATCATCCCTCATCTGAATCTCGTGAATTATGAAGGTAGGAAAAGAAGCCATGAAAATGTGATGCTTCAGTACTCTATCTGAAATAAACTTTGCATTTCTTTCACCCATATATATATGGTTTGTATGGGCCACAATATTCTGATAAATACCTACAATTGTGTAGTATATAGCATTCATAGGCAGTTTTCTTTTCTTTGTTCTGTACCATGTACTCTATCATAATTCATCATTGTAGTGAAATATTAGAGAAAACTAAAAACACAAATTATGGAAACCAAGAGCATATGCTAGTCGACTCGTGGCTTCCCATATTCTTTTGGCTCTATTTCGAGAAAAGTTGTTTCTGTATACTAATATAATTTAAGAATAAGATATGTACCAAAATAGTGTAGACTAATATAATTTAAGAACGAGATATGTACCAAGATCGTTGAGAAGACCGAGATTTTAGGTTGTGTGAAAGAACGTTCGAGTCCAGCTGATCGTTGTTTGCTTATGTATTTAAGGAATTGAGTGAAGATGTGAAGAAGAAGATGAATTTTCTGTCTCAACTTCAATTCTTTGTATAGGAGAATTCTGAAAAGGTTGCGATCGTTAGAACAGAACGTGCTCCCAAAGTTGAAATGCATATGCAGATGAATTTATTTGAATAAAAAAGAATAGAAAATGTATCAAACCCAAGCCTAAAACCGTGCTGGGGTGGCGGTGGTGGTGCACACGTGGTTGTTTCCCCACCTGAGGTGTTCTGCGTGTCTCCTCACCACATGTTAAGTGATGACCCAATGCCACAACCTTTAACTCTCATTTCCAAGTATATAAAGAGACATTTATTCAATGGTGAGCAATGTGGTACTCGATATTTGAACTAGTGTTTCATACAATTCGTAACATTTTTAAGTGCTATTATCTCATTCAATATTTGCTTTATTTTCATGTGTATAGCCTAAGTTGTAGTTCTCGAAGAGACGAACACAGAGATATACAGATGGTCTAATTTGATTATTATAATTGATTAGAATAATCACCGGAAAATCATATCTAAATATGGTTTCCAACAGTTTCAACTCAATTTTATGGAGGAAGAGTATGTTTTCAAGCATATCATGTACAGTCCCACCTCGGAGAAACATGTTCATCATATCACATTCCGTTTTGGGTCTTCCATATTTTTTAAAACAAATCAGTTTATAGATAGTAAATTTTGAGGGTGAATTGAACACACACGTATATAGTACAAATGTCATACAAACCCTTCTCTTATACGAACGCGGAAACCAGAGAAAAGATATTATGTACACTACCATAAGCCTACTTTATCGCAGCGTACTACTTCAATGTAAGCTATGATCGTGTCAAAAAGGTGTAGTGTGCATTGTTTGGTTTTTGACGTAGCATAACTACTCATAACTATTAACATAATTAACATAATTACATATTTAATAACTACTCATCAACCAATTAAATAATATAAAATTACCCCAATTAAATTTATAATTCCCTAATTAAACTTATAGCACTCAGACACGTCTTTACACATTATACAAGTCCTTATATAACTTAGACAAGTCCTTATACATATTAGACAAGTCTTTATACGAATAAAGCAAGTCATTTACCCTATAGGTTTAGTGCCCACCCACAAGTTGTCATAATCATTTAGGTCACTCGTTATGATAGTTGAAACCAGGTGAAAGGGGGTCCAGAGTGATTATGACAACTAGTAGATTGTCATAGTTACTTCGAACCTTCTTTCACCAGGTTTCCTCGCTTGTTACACTTTCCTCTTAAAGGGTTCAGTCTCCCCCCTCATGTTGTGATAGTCACTTTAGGCCCCTCGCTACAGTAGTTGAAATCGGGTGAGCGAGGGACTAGAGTGATTATGACAACAGTTAGATTATCATAATCAGTCTGAACCTTCGTTGCACCCAGTTTTTCACCTCGTTACACGTTTCTCCCTAAGGGTTCAGTCTTCCCCTCATATTGTTATAATCAATTCAAGCCCCTCGTTGTACCTGGGTTTTTCCCCTCGTTACACCTTTCCCGCTAAGGATTAGTCTTCCCATCAAATTGCCATAATCACAGAGGTTGACTCCTGCCACTCCACAGTTGACCTCCGCCATAAACAGGACAAACATCAGGGAAGAGAGGCAGACAAGAGTGCAGAGGTTGATGCCCGCCACTCGACCACCCTCAACTGCCACAAGTTCTAGAAGAAGAGACGGGCAAGAGAGGCAGAGAACAACTTAAGCCAGTCTCGCCCAAAAGCAGTCAAACTCTTTGACCAAGAGGAGAGGCAGAGGGCATTCTTAGCCAGTTGACACAGTATTGACTGCCAGTCTTGGCAACCAAACTGTGTGCAATTTCCAGACACGGTGGCGTTAGTCGCTAGAAGAGTGGCAGAGGACGACCTCCGACATTGAACTTCCGCCACTCATCACTGTTCACGTTTTCTGTAAGAATCTTCTCATTTTTCTCCCATTATAATCTTTGGGTATAAATAAGAACTTGAGATTATCATAATTCAAATTTGGTTCTTAGAGGGAAGTTTGAAAAATGTTAGTTAGGTTAGATTAGAGAGAATTTGGAGAGAGAGAGAGAGAGAGAGAGAGAGAGCTTGAAGGAGGAGAATTGATTTGATGATTGACAACTATCTTTGATATTCTTCACAGTGCTTGAATTGTCTTGAGTGATCTATTACATGATTGAGACTGATAGAAGTATTTGGAGAGTTTAGAGTGCATGATTAGGAGTTTAGAGAATTCCGCTAGTTTTATCCGCTCAAGCCCGACATACACCAGACACATGGCTTTAGTGCCCACTAGCTACTCCTCTTCGTGGGATCGATAATTGGGTTTGCCAAAATATTTCCTATATTACTTGACCGGTATACTTGCCTGTACACGGAGGGTGAGAAAAATCCTAGTGAGAGGATTTACTCGTGTCAATCACCACCACGGTCCAACCGGTTAAATTGCTTTCAAGACAGTGGCTTTCACAGCACGGCTCGGTTCCTTCTGAATTCATCCGGTCATCTACTCCATGTTTACTTGTTTTTATTGACATCCAAGTTTTAACAATTTGATATCAATATCTATATTGATATTTGTGTATCTCGATAGCTGCTATTTCTACTTCTATGAACATGTGTGTTGAATTATCCAAACTAAAACTACTCGACCATATCGATTGTCGTCGTTGCTCCCAGAAACTACAAATGTTTCTTGAATAACTTGACATAAACTCGATGAACAATTTTGTCTTTTTAACATAAAATTTAGTAAAATTTGACAGGGTGTAATAAAGAGAAAAAAATAGTTAAGATCTTATACGGGGTATCTATAACATAAGTTGTGTTAAATTAAATTGTGTTAGATACGTGTTAGTTCATAAACGTAAATCAAACATCTGAATAGTCATGCAATGAAAGAAAAAGATTGAGAAATGCAACCAAAAGAAATAGTACTTCTCTTTTATTGATATAATAATACAATACAATGAGAACAAGTATTACTTGACATGAGAACTGGTATGGGACGAATGATTGAAACAGGATTGAGTTTTTCGCTTTGGCACGATAGTCCGTTTTCCTTAATATGATTATTGCGCGTATGAGTAATTGTCTTCTAGGATACAACGATGAACGAATGCGAACTCGAACTGTATTGCAAAAAGTAATTGAAGATGATTGATTTTTTAGAGAGAGACGGCTAGGGTAATTCAAAGTATTTCGGCTCTCGTTGTATAGGAGAAACGGTTAGCCGAACCCTAGAAGGAAAATGGAATGAAAATCTTACCAATTTTCTTCATTATCAAACATGATTTCTAAGTAAAGTCCAGTTAAGAGAAATCTCAAATTGATGGCAATGACCACTTTATTTCCAAATTTACTAATTGAAAATTTTTTATATCCGAATTACAAATTAAAAAACTTTGCTGAGAATTATTATAGACTCAAACAAAAATTTGGTAGGCTTTGATTTTCATTTTCACTTCCTACAATAATTTGTTAGCTATTGTAAAAAGTCTCGTTAAAGATACTTTCTCAAAAAAACTCATATCAAATTTGGAACTACCTAAAATTGCATTTAGTATCACTCATCTCATGGATAGTGAACGGAGAAATTAAACAATGAAAAAGTGATGCTTCACTATCGTGCTAATTGGTGGTTGGAAAATCACAAATGGAGCATTTCTTTCATCTATATATATAAATATGATGGTTATATACTGTGTGTAATTCTAATATATAGCTTCAATTATATGCCATGGTACTCTCATACACACTTTTTTCTTAGACATAATATTTATTACTTTCCGACTCTTTATATTGAGATATCAGAGCAAACTAAATTAACAAAGCATGCCATGTGTGTGCTTTCTGTTCTATAAATGGTCTCACATCTTCAACTTCAATCTCAATAAACTAATATCGTTCATGTGAAGTTTGCACCATCAGAAAGTTCTAGCAAGGAATGTACCAAAGTTTCTGCATGAATGAATATAACGATAACGTATAAATTTGTTACCGATAAAAAAGTGCAACACAAAGAGAGCTCTAAGTTGTTATTTAGACCGACTCCCATCCATTAGCATAAACAATTTGAAGAACACAAAGAGAGCTCTCAGTTGTAACTTAGACTGACTCATATCCATAAGCATAAACAATTTAAAGAACTAATTCACAACAATATTGTACCAAAGTTTCTGCATGAATAAATATAACGATAACGTATAAATTTGTTACCGATAAAAAAGTGCAAGAGAGCTCTAAGTTGTAATTTAGACCAACTCCCATCCATTAGCATAAACAATTTGAAGAACACAAAAAGAGCTCCAAGTTGTAATTTAGACCGACTTCCATCCATTAGCATAAACAATTTGAAGAACACGAGCTCTAGCTCTAAGTTGTAATTTAGACCGACTCCCATCCATTAGCATAAACAATATGAATGATATATCGATAACGTATAAATTTCTACAATTTGAAGACAAAAAAGCGACCACAGTAAGAGTCAAACCCTAAACCAAAGTCAAACACACTAATCCACTGTGCTATGCGGTCCGTATGGTTCATTTATCTTCAATATTTTAATATATTAAGAAAATAATCGTATTCTGTATACATAATTTTTGGATGAACTATTATACTTGTGTTCTTCAAAATCGAATCTGGAGAATTATCATGAAAACCTCTGCTTACAAAACACTCATCAGAATTAAATCAAAGTGAACATTTAAAAAAACAAAACTCTCTATTCACAAAATATGCATTCAAGCTTGTTTTTAAAGACTTATTTTGAAACAAACGAAATGATAATGAACATGTCAAAAGAGGGTAGCAAATACAAATTCGAGGGAGGAACGAATCAATCTTATATTCTTATCAACCATATCACCATAAAATCCATGTATAACATTGTGCTCATTGGTTATTTTGCTATAAACTTCAATAACTGATACAATATGTGGAATACAAAACCTTGAGATCACATTTTCTGCAGAAATCTTTGTAATGATCCATTTAAACTATTAAACAGCATTTGGGTCAATCCCAAAGAAAATTTGAACACAAACCAACAACTTTTACTACAGTAAAATGATAGAAGTGAGATTAGCAGGTGATCAACATTTCAGTTTCAGTCTCATCTCCCAAACAGAGAATACAAATAAACTCTGCACTGAAATTACTCAAAAACTCAAGATTGATGGAGTGAGGACAAACCCTACTACGCCGAAGGCAGAGGGATTGGCTTCACTGCACTCTGGATCCGCGAGAACGCTGTCCTCACCCTCTCCCTGAGGCCTTCGTTCGCGCTCTCAACCTCTCCGCTCTGTTTATCCAGATACGCTGCATTGCCGTCGCAGGTTATCACCAGCTTCCCTTCGTCTCCATGCTTGACATCTCCGAATAGAGAGACCAGGAGCGCGTGGATCACCTTCTCCGCCTTCTTCCCGTTTTCCTCTTCAGCTTGTTCGGTTTCTGGTTCAGCCACTACCTTGGGGATCTCTCTGCTGATGTTTAATACCAGAGCGACAACTGAGTCTGATACCATGTCGTTGATGGGGTCGCATGTCCAGTGGAGTGAAATGTGGTTTTCTGACTCTTGCTTCACCGTGACTCTGTCGTGCACTCGCAGTGCTGGGAGGCCGGTTTCTTCGTCTGTTGAGGACTCTACGCTTTCGTAGATCCGCTTCAGACGGTGCTTTATGATCCCAAAGGCTCCCGAGTATGGGATGGTGATCCTCTGGTTGATGTTTGCTGTGGATAGCTGCGAGAAGACATGGAGGTCATCAGGAGCCATGATCTGGTAAGTGAAGCCTTTCTTGACAAGCAAGCCAGTGACTGTTTCACC
>JAYMTP010004474.1:0-14880 GCA_036897365.1 Geranium brycei
ACATAATTTTTTTAATTGAAATTGTTTTAATGTTTTTTGTTAAAAAATAATTGTATAATATATAAAATAATTTATTTTCTTATACGGTACGGGTTGGAAACGGGGCGGGTATAGGTCAACCCGCATCCGACCCGTACCCGGCCAAAAACCCGAGGGAAAAACCCGTACCCGATCCTAACTCGATTTGTTTCGGGTTTTACCCGTTTCAATCGGATCGGGTTAATCGGGTACCCGTCGGGTTCAGAGTTTTTTACCATCCCTATGTATAACAACGTTTGTAACCGAGAAATTACGTTAAATGACAGTAAACAAAAAATGATAATATCATGATTAATTATATCGTCTTCCCATTAAATCATGGTGGATAAAAAATGATAATAATCACAAAAGTTAATTTATTTTTATATTACTATTCGGAAAGAAAATTTAAAGTTAAAGGGATAGCCTCAGAAAAGCTTAATTGACTATATTAATTTCTCACATAACTACACCTAATTTTAAAATGTTTGTGAGAGATCAGTTGAGTTTATTTTAAACTCACTTCACTCATTTCTGTTTCCCCTTCAGCCGTTAGGTCCCATGTGCCTATCACGCAGACATATATTTCTTTGGTATTGCCGAAATGTCCCTTGCGTGGGCAACGTTAGGTTACTTCAACTGGGTTGCAGTAGGCACGAGAAGCTGGAGGTTGGTAGAAGGAAGACATGGTTGACGCAAATGATGGATCCGGACAGTGTGATGGATTGCATCATGATTGCTATTTTGAATGTTGATTGTATGAGTGTCTACAACTTAGATTGAGGAGAATTGAAGGGATTGCGGCTATTTAACAAGGAATTCGTAAATAAAGGGATAGGGAATCGAATTAGAGAGCTTAGGTGGATAACTTAATGCTAATTCTCCCGTGTAGTCTTGAATTATATCTAATCTAGATAGAGAGTCTATAGGCAATCGATCTAGGTTGATTAGACCATCTAAGGGCTGGGTTTATACTAGGATCACTTAGTGGACACGATTTATAGCTATAGGGTACCATCTTGAAGGTTTGTGATTCCTATAGGGTACCATCATCGAAGCTGACGTAGTTGTGGCTTAATTAAGTTCAAGTAGATAATAGCACCTTTTGCTGTCGTGTTTGTGAACATTAGGGTGAGTTTGGAAGAGTGATACTCTAGGACGTTCTTGATAATCTTGCCTTTAATAAATGAATGACATGCTAAATAGGAAGCAATTCCTGAATGACCGCAATTCCCACCCAATCACCTTGATATTGTGATTTTAGTGAATTCTCGAGATCGTTGCATAATACTTTGCTTGAGATTGGATAATTGTGATTTGGTAGTTGTTTTATTCGGTTTTGAGAAGTACATCAACCTATCACTAGTTTTTTCATCTAAATCCAATTTGATACCGCATGACCTCAGCGACCACACGTTAGACCCACATATCTATTTGAGATCGATAATTTAGGGTCGTAATCATACTTATCCATATTACTTGACGATTAGTACACTTGTCGTGTCACACGGAAGTGAGAATTCTCAAGAGAGAATTCATACGCGTCAAGTTTTTGGCCATGTTGTCGAGGATTTGTAGGGTTTAGTGGCCCTAAGGTAGCAGTTGATTGTTCTGCTTTGAACATTTTTCTCTATTTTTTCCAAAACTTTGTAAAATTACAAAAAGATTTTGCTTTTGCTTATTTTCTAAATAATCTAAAAAAGATGCAATTAATGTTCTAGCAACAGAGGATTCAAATATGGTGAAGTTCGATATTAAAAATATGAATAAATAATTGTTAATTTGCTGTTTGGAGAATTTAAATCTAACACCAATAATAATAACTATTAACCAAATTTAAACTTTACACCAATAATACTAAACTATATCAACCAATGTAAGTAAACTTTTGTTCATATATCCACATATGTGCACAAATATTGCTCTTTCCTCAAAAGCATCCTGGAGACATCCTTCCTCTCCTCTCTAATTTAACATTGGAGCACAAAGCTTGAGCTCTTCCATGTTTCTTGTTTTGGAGCCTCAAGTTGATATCTTCAACCACTATTTTGTGACATGGAAATTGATTGCTGCAATCGAACTTGACCGCTATTTTTGAAGAGCTCGTTCCCCTTATGTTTCTGTACTCAATATTGCTCACTTGAACCGCCGACTTCTGTTCGTGACATGGTTCATAAGGTTCGTTCTGATCGCAGTAGTGTTGATCAATGACTATTGGATTATGCACATTATTCATCTTAATATCTTTAAACACGACGTTTTTAACATATCCATGCCCTCCCTATATACAACACACACAAAAAAAATTCATTAGCACAATATTAATATCAAACAAATTGTAATAATACATGGAAACCAAAATCATACCTGCCAAGTCTTAATTCTTACTCCATTGGTGCTGCCTGAAAATTTAGCTCTGTTCACGTATACGTCCGAGACATAACCTTCTGAATTTCCAGCTCCCAAGCTACCAATACTGCAAATAAATTAATAAAACATTAACATATAATGAAAATTGAAGAAATAAAAATATGTATTGATGCACTAATTAAGTTGAGTTTTGAAATAAAGTACCTGATTCCATGACCTGGACCACAGAAAATATCTGTAGCTCTGACATTTTTAGTTCCAGTCACAATTGAAATACAATCGTCGCCCGTCTTGATGACACATCTCTCGATGGTGATGTTGTGAGTTCCGGTGATATGAAGCCCATCGGTATTGGGGCTCTTCTCCGGTGAAACTATCTTCAAATCCATCACCTCCACATTCTTGCATTTTTCAATCACAATGTGTATCTGTTGTGCATTCCTTACCATCATGCCAGATAATTTCAAATCCTTACACTCGTAAAACATCAATGCCTGTAAAAGTACATAATTTCATAAGAAATATCAGTATCAGTCGTGCGAAAGTAAAAATAAATAAATAAATAATAATGGAATGATGCATACAGTTGGGGCTGCATGGCATGGGTGATGCTTGTCTTTTTTGCAAGGTTTGTTCCACCAAACTTGTCCGTTGCCGTTGACGACGCCTCCTCCCTCTAGGGTCAATCTGTGTACGTTCTCGAAGAGAAGCCAATGCCTCGGGTCTTTGTCGTAGGCGGATTTGGAAGTAGAGGCTCTGATGGTTCCATAAACCTTGATAGTAGTGGTGGATTTGCAGGGTCCTTTGAAAGTGATTGGCTTCACATGATACACCTTGTCCGATGGCACAATCATAAGCCCATTCTTGCTACCGCATGCCGCTTTCCAAGCCCTCTTAAATGCCTGTTATATATAAGAAATATTCGTTGATCGTGTATAAAAACTAGACAACGATTACTAGTGATGATGATAATGTACCTTAGTGTCGTCTCCACCGTCAGCTTGAGCTCCGTAGGCATCAACTGTGTGCATAAATCTTGGCGAGACAGAAACACCCAATATTCTCTCTCTGGGATGGAACAACTTATGATCACTATTGTTGGCAAGTGGGTCCTCCTGAAGATGATCATGGGAACTGCAAGAACACATGGTCACCATCAAGAACATCACAATAATCATGATGGTGCGTTGGTTCATCATCGTCATCATGTCAATAGTTGAAAGAGAGAGTTATGAGAATAATGTGGTGTGATTGTGATGTATATATAGTAATTTGGGAGAATTTTGACCAAATTTAGTTAGGATTATTAGAATTGTGTCCTAGTCGGAACATAATTCGCATATTGATGACTTAACACGACATAAATAAATAAATAAATTAATTAATTACTTGTTGGTGTATACGTTAGTGAGGTAGTGTGCTCGTGTACGACTTAATTTTATTTGCCCGTACGGATTCATGTTGTGTAAGTCCTTGAATTAAGGCACGTGATCTGCGTCGTGCGAATAAAAATGGTAGAAATTAAGAAAGTATTTTATTTTCCCTTCAGGGATTAGAATTTCATGTAGACTAAAACACAATAGCAGCTGGATTAACGAACTAATTAACCACAACTAGGGATGAATTTTATGGATTGATCTACTCATTTTGATATTGGGAATCACTTTTTGAATGGCCTAGTTTCATTCGATTTGTAAGATAGATTGAGATTTTAACTGATTTGAAAAACCGGATGAGTTCAATATGAGATGTTTTATTGCGTAATCTCAATTGGGATTTTATACTAGGATTGGCGTTTATATGAAATCTCAATAAGAAATTGTAATTTTCACAAATACAAGTCACTAATACTATTGACGGAAATCACTTCAAATTTTCGTCAATACTCCTCAAATTTGAGCATGAATGTTAATGCCCAACTTGCGAACAATATCGTGAAAGCATCAACGTATCGTGGATGACGACAGAAACAACAACTCGTCTTGGGTCGACTGTGCAAATGACAACTCGTCTCGTGGCTAACGGTGCAAACAACAACTCATCTTGCAGCGGACGGTGCAAATGGTAACTCGTCTCGTGGCCGACGGTGCAAACTAATACTCGTCTTGTGGCTAACGGTGCAAAATAAATCTCGAGGCTGACGATGTAATAAACAACTTGTCCAAATACCGACAATATATAGTGAAAATAACTATACCATCAAATGTGCCTCCCTACTCGCTAGAAGAAATCATACACGACTTGGCAGAACCACAAAATAACTGATGACTAACCAATGATCAATATGATTAATTAGTTCTGATATCATGTAACATTGGATGAACTCTCGAGATGTTTTACCCCGAAGGGGATTTTATACTAGGATTGATGTGTACAGGAAATGAAACAAAATATATGAAATATATCTAATAAATTAGGATATTCACAAATATTAATCAATGATACTACTGACAGAAATCACACCAAGTTTTCGTCAATTACTCATTTTTTACGCCAATACTCTCTCTCAAGTTGGAGCATGAATATTGACAATATCCAACTTGCGAACAAAATCATGAAGCGACAACATCTCGGGGCGGACAAAACATTAATGGAAAGGAAAAAAAGGCAACTCATCATATGTTCTCAACGGTGCAAATATTACATGTTATCGACGGTGCAAACGACAATTACGTCACATGCTCTTGATGGTGCGAATAGAAACTACGTCACATGTTTTTTACTGTGCAAACTGCAACTGCGTCACATGTTTTCGACGTTCAAAACGACAACTTTTCCATATGCTTTTGATGGCATGACCGATAATGCGAACATCAACTTTAATAAGATGATAAAAAAACAAAATTATCTTGCCCCACCCACTCATTAGAGCTATGGGGTATCGAGTGGGCAAAATTATAGATGCTGCAAAAACTTAAAATGATTAAACCCTTTAATACCATGTAAAACTAGATGAATTCTTGAAATGTTTCGTTCCGTAACCCCAAAGGAGATTATATACTAGTATTGACATGTATAGAAAAAGAAACATAATATATGAAATCTTCTTAATAAATTATAATATTTGTAAATAGAAACCAATAATACTATCGTTGAAAATCACTCAAAATGTCCGTAAATGAAAATCACTCCAAATTATTTTATATTTTTTTTGTTCAAAAACTAAAATACGTAGCCTTAAACGCAGAGAGCATGATTGGAGTAACAAATTAAACACTTTTCTCTTTTAAAATCATGAACTAGATTGTCACTCATGACTTGAATCACATGAGTTAAAATTAAATACACTGCCGAATAGTTTGTGGTTTAAATTTACTTGTATTCTTATCCTCATGTTTGAAAATATTGTCATAACATCTACCACATTCTCTTATTTTAATATTGTTCTCATTTAGTATATACATATTAATATATTATTGAACTATTTTCGTAGGCTATGAACCGTCATTCAACTATGAAGAAAAAATATATTAGTGCTACCTTTTCGTATTTTGGGAAGCAATTGATTTAGAAGCTAAAAAAGAAACCAATAATTAATTAATGTTTTCACATTAGGCATTACATAGAATAGCTACCAAAATTCTTGAAACTAACAACTTAATACCCACCGGGCTTTAAATCCTAAAAATGTATGATAATATATACTCTTAAAAGAAAAGATATGCCCACGTAAATCATTCATCTATAACCAAAATAGTAATGTTGATAAAGCAGTGTGTAAGAAAAGTCAGATGGTTTTGCTTTTGAAGATGATGAAACAAATTAGACAAAAAAAGTATGGAATTTGCGTGTGCTTGTGAATATGGATTAATATGCATGTGAAAGGGTTGAACAAGAGATGGGCATTGATTGATTGATGAATCATCTCAATTCAATTTTATCATCAGCACATAAATACTTGTATGCATACACAAGGAAGGAGATATGGGTTTTGGAGTGAAACTGTTGAATCAATCTACCTTCACATGCATTTTCCAATTGCTTTTACGGTACAATTTTGTTTTATGGGTAAACTACTGTGCTTCTTAGGTCAATTACTACATAACAGTTGGCTATATACTATAATAATCCACACAAAAATTACTTTTAAAGCCATGATGCAATAGAATAAATGTAAGGTTGTTCATTATTCTTTGATGCTTAACAATAAAACATGACCACACACAAAACATGTGTTTTGTGTTTTACCTTCATTCACCTCTAATATTGATGCACATTTACCTCTCATCTCAGATCCAATCTCCCTTCATTTGTTCTCCACAACTTCTTTTTTATTAGATCAACAAAAGTTACCGATAAAAAATTAGGTTTGAAGTATGTTCAAAAACCAAAACCCTCTTTTGATAGAGATGAAAAACTATAGTCAAGAGAAAATGGATCATAATGGACATGGGTTAACTTAAAAATTAAAACAAACAACAGTACATATTTTTTCTGTTGGGAATTTAGTAGAATTTATACATTTATTATGCTTTCTGTCTTACTTATTCAAATATTTCATTATTTTATTCATAAATTTATCTTTGACGTATATATTTTAGGCAAAAATGAGTTGCACGCAGGTGAAAAACCATTGAATTGAAGAATATAAAAATACGTTCTTATTAAAGTCAAAAAACAATATACAATATAAGTAATACACATGGGTTTTGATTTTTTGCCTCCACCCAAGAAAATACAATTAAAGTTACACGACACCATCTGAACGATGAGTGAAATTGTGCCGCAATGGCAGCCACGAATCTACCAGCATTGGTGGTCAAGGAACTCAAAGCATTTGGGTTGTGGATCTAAACCGCCACTGATTTATTCGATTGTGTAGGTGAGAGGTGACAGAGGTTGTTTATGCTCGCTCCATGGGGTGTGTGGTGGTTTAGATTAAGTAGACTAGGTTTGAATCTTACCAAATTGAAATTAAGCAATTCACCGAAACAATAAGGCCCAATCAACACAAAAGATCAGTGTTTTAGACAAACTCTCATTCCGAGCTAAAGTATTAACATATTTTTTTAAAGAGATGACTGTCAGCTTTCATGAACTGTATTTCATCTACAAATGTGTAAATGCTAATGATATACAATTTATTTTCTGGTGACAATACCTTGTTGTAGAGGTTGCGGCTGGCTGTTACACATGCACGCTTCTTCCTGCATTGGCTTCTAGTACATTCCAATATCCTCATCTTACGTCTTTCAAACAGATGAACAAACCAAATAATTCAACACAAATGTTTGATTAACCATGGCTATTGGATGCTGAAAACAGAATCTCACATAAAACACACCAGGGTAGGGGTTGATTCAAGAAATGACTCAAAAGCCAATTAATAGAAAATTCAGTTGTCAATATCTTCAATCTCATCAACAACAAAAAACAAAAACGATTACATATAGCCCATATTACAACTCAACACTGAATATGAAGTCAGATATAGCAGAAGCATAATAATACTACTTCAGTGGCTTCAATGTCACAAGCGATGCAAATGCAATGCAATACAATACACAGAAATTGCATCAAGTAATTGTCCACAAACCCATATAAAAAAAAGTCTAAACATTTAGAATTGGTGATAAACAAAGAAAGAAACAGAAAGATCCCTCAGAAGGCCTGGTATCAACCTGCCATGTAAATATGGTTCCTCGACCCCACAAGGGAGGGAGCACCATTTTCAAATGCACAAGTTCAGATTACTAAATGTCTCGTCATTGGGACCTATAGATACAGCATGCATATAAGCAAAAGAAAGCAACTGAATAGACTCAAATACTGAAATTGAATTCTAGAACAGCAGACTTGGAATAATAAGAAGGAGATTCAAACTTGTGTCCACAGCCATCCACTTCTACTTCTGCTTCTGCTAGTAATGTTGTGTCTGTTTGAGAGAGCAAAGAGACGAAATGCTAGGGTTTCACAAGTGCGACTTCCTTTGGGCTGCTATTATTATTTACATATTTTGGATAGGCCCATGGCCTAACCCGCATTTATTTTTGAACAACAGAATAATTGCAAAATTTAATGCTCAAAATTAGGGCGCTGGCGCAGTGGTCCAGTCTTTCTCGGCCAGGGTTCGAGACCTGCCTTTTGCCCCGCTGGGTTGTGGGGTTTGTAGTTTACAGGTTAGTTTGGGCTGGGCTGGGGTTCGGGTAGTTAGGGCCAGCCAATCAAAATAAAAATAAAAAAAGATTGTCATCGAACCATTTATTAGTAAGAGTGTATATAACAATGGCGATGAATAGATCATCTGTACATTGGGCATGCATGAATATTGGTAATATTGTTCACTGTGGTTTTTGAGAATTACATTTTTAGTCAAAAGACACTTTAGACGTTTTAATTTAAAACTAAATTGAGATAATTGAAAATAGCTACCTTATTCGTCAGGTTGCTAATTCATGTTCGGTCAATACAAATATGTACAGAATAGAAGTTCCTGTAAGAAAGGGGTTTGGTATGCATTCCAAAATCCAAACCACATACCTGATAACAAAAGTTACGGTAGCCCCAAAGGACTCAAGAAGTACAAATTCCACATGTTATTGCATGTTTATGATTTTCCAATGCCAAGTTAGGCACAATGATCTTGTAACACCTTTCTTGTGCAAAATTACAAAATCAAAGGTTACGATAATTCCCACATACAATCAAATTTAGCATCTAATTTGTTGTAAGGGTGTTATTATTATAAACATGAGGGAGATGAAAACTTTACAGGAGAAAAGAACGAGCATTACAAAATTCCAATTTTCAGCATTTACCAACAACGACAACATTCTGCATTTTATGCAGCAGTTATTCAATAATGTCAAGGAAACATTCCCTCAAGAAACTCATCAAAGTTCTCGTCATCATCGTCCTTATGATCAGCAGTCGACGTTGAGGTCTTTTTTCCTGCAAAAATGCAAGGATTACAAAATATCAGCACCGGTCAAGGATATAAATGCAGAACACATCCACTTGAGCACCAGGGTTCAAGTACTAGTGGGTCACTTGCATGGGTTAAATCTTTGGTTAACTTAGGTTAGGGTTAGATTAGCACGGCATATTCAGTCCAACATTATTGTCTAGTCTGCTATAAGAAAATTTGAGATCCATCTTTAGACTTCGAAAGACAATATAAGCAGTCAACACTGACAATGGAAAAGGTTACTTTTGGATGTTGTGTCAGACTATGAACCATACAAGTTGTGAATGGGAATGAATTAACCGAGGCATTTAGTACTCCAAACATGCAATTTCAATGGCACGTCTCATGTAATTTATTCATGTTGAAAAAAAGTAGTTGATAGAACAATTGCTTATCAGTAACCAAACCAAAACAAACGAAGAAATCTACATCATGGTTGACCAACTAATTATAAATTCAAGCATGAAGCTACCATTTATCCATAGAGGTAGCCAGCTGTTGAATAATACCAAACTTCAATTAGAAACGCATTTTTAACTAAAATATTTGACCAAATATTGTCAATTGCATTACTAGTCTCAGTAGCCATAACTGCCAAGGAGCAAAAGATAGAAAGGATTCACTCACTCACTGTAAAGTGTAAAACATGCAAAGTAAATCTGTTCTCATTAAAAACCCAAAATTATAGGGTAAAGTTGTCCCATTAGAGACCACAGAGGTTTGGATACCTAATCTTAGTAGGGTGCAAACAATCCCCCACTGTTGAATTGAACTTCATGCCAAATTGTGCAAGCTTCCAACATCATACACATGAAAGCAAAGATTTACTATGCTATGACTATTTTAACGTCTTGGATATAGTCTTCAACCATTTCACAGTGAGACTCTTTACCAAACTGGAGCAGCATAGAAGGATAAACTTTAAGCACATATAAATTACCAAACAGAAAGAAAGAAAGAAACTAGAAGCAAACAAAAACACAAACACAAATCAAAGCACAAATACATCGACAATAGATTGTTATGCAAATAAATATCAGATTATCAGAACATCGCCAAACCTTTGGTCCTTCTCTCTTTGCTTGCCTCAGACTCATCATCTGTATCTTCATCACTTCTTCCCTGATCCCTGAAAAAGGAACAAGTTGGCTTTTATAAAGAGCAGAAAAATGTACTTGACCTAACAAGAGATATGGCCACAAAGTAAAGTAGGCACCTCTTTCTTTTGAACTCTTTCTTCTCACTTTTTAATAATTTCTCCCTCTCTTTCTGTCTTTTATAATTAAGCTTCTCTGCACATCTGTAAATAGAAAATGTGTATGACTGTCAAGTTCATTTACTGGCCACCCTAATGAAACTATATAGAAACTTCTCACATTTAAAAGTCACTGTTAACAGTTTATGTATATCAAGATCAGGACTTCTGATACAACCTTATAATATGCTTGCAATTCAAAGATATAATGAGCGGCATATATAAGTAGAATGTGCATGACTGTTACATGGGTATTAGAAAAAAATTGAAATGAAAACAGCAAGGACGAGTGAATTGTGCTGTGAAGGTACAGAACTATGGAATCGCTATAAAGAATACGAGCACCCTCCTTTTTCTTGGTTATCCCTTTTTTTCCCTTTCTTCAAGGATATGTTAGTCGTCTTTTGTTTGCAACTTTTTACAAAATTAGCTCTTAAAGAATAAGTTTTAATCTCTTCAGTATAGACAAATATTCTTCAACAATTGGTCATGGCCAAATAGGAGTTGTATAAGTTTGATATGTTTCTCAGTTAGGGCAAATATATATAAGATAAATTGAAGGGTCAGGGGCCTCTCTGAACACCCTATATATTTAAGCTACTATTCTTAATGCAACATGTTATTGCATGATTGATGTCAGTAGTGAAGCTACCCCCACCCCGCATGTAGAGAAAAATTTGTATATCAATAGCACACAGCAACATTATAGCTTCAACAGGATTGATGTGTTGAAAGGATACTGCACTGAATGTTAAAAGCTACCACAGCTCTTATACATTTGCACACACCTCCCACAAGTAACTAATTTCACCAGGGCTTGTTTCTGTTCTCCTGCTTCAGTGTAACAGAAATTGACCTGCAGTTACAGTAAAGATACAATGAGCAATTATTGCAAGCATATTCAGGGCATATTAATTTCAGCTAGGGTTTGTTAGAAATACAGGTGTAGAACAAGATAGCTTGGCACAATAAATAACCAATCTTTCAGTAGATGCATTGAGTAATGCCAATGAATAAAGTTTCTTTCACTATTAACTCAAGCAGGAAAGGATTACATGACTGAAGATAGAACACTTTTTTCAGGAATAATTTCTATATTCGCAAGATTCTGAACTAATATAAAGTGCATTGAGTAACATAAATGAAAATGCCGTGTATGTCAGTTAAGACCTCACGATGTAAGTCAGTTCTTGTCTTGCATAAATTAGTTTTGTGCTGTTTCAAAACATAAGGATGGTCCAAACTGAGTAGCCTGTACATAGCTATCTCTTAGTCTTGTAACATAAAATTTCGAGCAACTTTGAAGTTTAATTGGTTCAAATGATATAAACTTGCCTCGTAGCTTACTAGGCCAGCTCTTTCATCACAGTGTTTGTTACCGCATATGAACTGCCCTGACAGAAAGGGAAAGCAAGTCAATAACCTTTCAATTCTATCTCCTAGCACCACTTCCTACTAAATGACATTCTTTGGGATAATTGAAAGAGAATAATACAAAGGAGGCAAATCAACATATCGTTCAGCTTATAAGGTGCAATTAGGAAACTTTAGGGCTATGTAACCTAATTGTGACTTGCAGAGATAAAAAACAAATATTACCTTTTCCAGATACGACTTCCTTCTCAACTCTCCACCTTAATCCAATCTATAAAGAAAGTTTTATAAGTTAATAAACCAGGCATAAGGAATTTCCATATTGGAAACAAACAGGTGATAGATCCGAGCCTTTTTGTTACAATTTTTTTTAAAACAGCAACTCATTTTCATTCAAACAAATGTTAAGAAATAATGGCATGGGAAAAATAACCAAATATTTTGTATTTAGCATATCTAAGCACAATAAGACTCAAGTACATATATGGTATGCATACAAAAACTGAATAGTCCAAACTTTGATGGGGAACAAGCAACAGTCAGTAATTATGTAGAATTATTCTTCATATTTAAATAATAATAAAAAAAACTGGTTCCAGATAATTGGGATGGCAAGTACAGACATTCAACAATAATATAGGATAATTAAATAGGAGATCTAAAATCCTACTAATAACATCATGAACTATACTACTTATGGGACCAATACTTGCATCCGGCTGTCTTAAAATCATTACAAGAAAAGCAGTTCGATGAGGCTTATGATTATATATGCACTTATGTACCACGTACCAGTACCTACAGTCTAAATGTAAATGGTACAACCTGTATGAAAAGTGGATGAAGCTTTTCCAAAAGCTGCATTGTCTCAACAGGTAAGAATTATATCTATACATGAACTGCTTACCTTGCCACTCTTGTAGCGTGACATATCGGCTATGCAGTATCTTCAATGGGGTTAAGTAATAACCAAGTGGAATGGAAGAACAATCTATGACTGCTTTACACCAGAAAACATTCACAAGGTAGGTGCATTGCATTGCATATGTTATGAACACAATTAGGAGATATTATTAATGAAAAAAATATAAATCTAAAGAGCTACTAATTCATGCAAATAGGAAAAATAATCTCTCCCCTGCACATCTCTTACATCAGCTAATCCCTTGAGAAAGCAAAATTAAATATAATAATTGACCAGTCAGAAATCTCAAATTAGACAACCCAACGGACGATATATTCCATTTCAAAAGGATACTCTTTGAAGAGCTTACTGTAGTATCTCTTCACCAGCCTTTGCTCCCAAGATGGGTCCAGATCATCCTCCTCAGATCGTATGAACCTAATAACAATTAAAAAAGGATAGTATTTTAAAACAAAATCCCAGAGAGTAAAACAGAAGTTGATATAAGACTCATGTGTGGAATGCGTACGAAAGAACAAAGTAAAGCTTTAATGGTGAAAATATGCATGTCTGAGAGAGTTATGATGAAGAGAACTAGAAGGAGATGATAATATTTACATATATCATAAATGACATGAATGACTGGTGACAAGCCATATCCTACCAAAAATATCCAAACAGCCTCACATGAAAACATACCGGTAACCTTCTCTAAGGGTGTCCTGGTCAGTTTTAATCGGCAGCTTTAGCGATGCAGAGTCGCCTTTCCCGTAGAAGTTAACTGTCAAACAACTTAGGAATTGTCAAATAACTAGTGCATATCAACCACCTCTCATATTCAAAGGTTGTACCAGGCCAACTTCATTAGTTAATTTCCCATAGGTTTCAGTTGTTTTCACTAGTTTTAGTCTCCGTTGCTACTGCCGTGAGCTTTTTGGCACTTTCTGGGTTGGGCAATGGTTGAGTTTATTAAGTTATGCAATCAACATCATGAGTCGTAATTAATGAGACTTTATAATTACCTTCCATGTTTGTTGTATAAATCATTAGAAGTCAGAATACTATACCTTAGTTCTTAGCATTGTGCTATATAAGGTTTCCCCAGAACTTACCCCTACCATTGAAGCACCATTGATGGCTATGCATCAAGGAGGATCAGCTATCAGATAGTCAAGAAGAAACTAAAGCTTAACAGTTAACACATTAATGCCTCCATTGTAAATTTTAAAAGGTTGACAAATTTGCATATAATGAGATACTGACAAATATCATTTGTACATGCACAAAACTCTAGTCTACACACATAGATCCCATGAGTTTTAAGGTATACTGCAATATTCATATCACTATTATATTGGAAAATGAACAGTTTAAAGCCACCATATAAGAACATTGAACAGTCAACTGCAAAGAATGTTATCCTTAATAATGAAAAAAACACACATGGACACATGCATATATAAGGGTGACTGTAGCCCCCTTCTTTCTTCAATGAAGGAGATTGTTCGCCATACTTTTGCTTTAGGACATCATAATATTGCAAATAAAGATCTCGCTATTTGCATTCTTTAAGTCCATTTGTATAAGCTAGTAAAAAGGTTTGATAAAATGGTAAGCATGTCTGAACATGCTGGAATAGGTTAAGATTATTAATGGCAAAATATACTTAGAAGGATGAAAATGACCCATTTTCTTCTTCAATAGACGAGATTGTTCACATTGAAATATACTTAAGATTGAATCTTACCAAATTGAAATCAAGCAATTCACCGAAACAATAAGGCCCAATCAGCACAAAAGATCAGTGTTTTAGACAAACTCTCATTCCGAGCTAAAGTATTAACATATTTTTTTTAAAGAGAAGACTGTCAGCTTTCATGAACTGTATACAACCTGACTTTTCATCTACAAATGTGTAAATGCTAATGATATACAGTTTATTTTCTGGTGACAATACCTTGTTGTAGAGGTTGCGGCTGGCTGTTACACATGCACGCTTCTTCCTGCATTGGGTTCTAGTACATTCCAATATCCTCATCTTACGCCTTTCAA
>JAYMTP010004475.1:0-14880 GCA_036897365.1 Geranium brycei
TATATTAATAATTATTATTATAATTATTTTAATTATTAATTATTAATAAAAAATCTTTCTTCAAAGTCGTTGATCTTTCGATTATCTTTTATTTGATATACTATGATCCCGAAATGGAGCTCGTATGAGAGAATTATGTCATTTGAAAGTTTCAACAATTTTTTAAATACATGTGCATTTTTCGTCATTTTCAAAAAGTTAACAGAATTTTCAAAAATAGTTAACGGAATTGGGCTAAGTGAGACTTTAGTAAACCTAAGGGGGCTCACAATTAGTATTTTTATTTCGAGAAAAGTAAGTGGGACTTCTGAAAACCTAGATGTATTTATGCGGAATTTCCATTTAAACCTTAAGGCCCAATTATTTTAGCCCATAAAAATTAAAAATAAAAATCTGCCCAAACAATTTTACAAAATATTCGAAACAGAATCTGCCACTCATCAATATTAACCACAACAGAACCTGCAAAATCCTAGCAAATTGCAACAATCTCATTCTCGTCACAACAAACAAACAATCTTAAAACCAAACATTGCATAATTTAATAACAAATACAAATTGCTCATGCTTGCTTGCTTGCTGTACAATTTACAAAAAAAAAATTACAATTCAATTCCTAACTTAAAATTAAATTAAAATCGAATTTGGATAGAAAACCCTAATAATCCCCAATTCGAAACCCTAATACCCAAATTAATTAGGGTTTCCCCAATGTAGAACAGAAAACCCTCAATTCATAACTTGCAATTCAATTAAAAACGAATTTGTGCTGAAAATCCTGATAATTCCCAATTCCCCAATTTGAAACCCTAATCCCCAAATTGATTAGGGTTTCTCCAATTCATGACAGAAACCCCTCAATTCAGAACTTACAATTAAATTAAAATCGAAATTTGGATTGAAAACCCTAAAAATCCCAAAATCCCCAAATTGATTAGGGTTTCCCAATTCTAAACACAGGTTCAAATAAAAATTCAAAGAATTTGAAGTACCGAACCCTAAACCCAAAAATGGAAACGAAGAAGAAAAATTTAAAGAAATTTGAAGTCTCGAACATAAACTCACACTTACCTGAGTTGCAGACATGTCGTCGGCGTTGTCTGACTGTGAAGCTTCAATCTCCAGCTCCACTAGAGAATCAAACCGTTGATGAGCCTCCTCTCCACCATTGCTTGATTTATAGTGGTGGAGATGAGACTCACCAACGGATCGATTCACAACGGTAACTCTGTGAAGAGATCCGTTGTGAGATGGAGGAGAGAGGACACGACTTGACTGCCTGAGTCGTCGACGAGAAAGCAGAGGTGAGGAGGACGGGGCCGTTAGGTTTTTCAGAGAGACGAGAATAGAGAGACAAGAGAGTGTTGAATCGCATTCAAGGCGATGAGATAGAGAACGAGGGCAAAAGAGGTGGCCGAGTCGATGCGGGGAGAGAACACTGCCACGTCGCACAAAATCAACGGCTCAGATGAATCCAACCATTCGAGATGGAGGGTTGAGAAGACGCCACGTCGGTTCTTCATGTTCAACAGGTTCTTTTGGCTTAAGCATCCCACATCGGAAATGCATGAGCAATTTGTATTGTTTGTAAGTGTTTTGGTTTCATGGTAGTGTACAAATCGAACTGGGCCGAGTTGAGCTTCTGTTGGGTTGAACTCTAAAGGGTGAGGCTATGGGATAAAATGGGCCTGGCCTATTTTGTTAAGTGGGGGTCGGGTGAGTCAGGTTACTCGGTGGTTTTCAAAATCCCACCCGAGGCCTGACTCACTTGAGGTCGTGTTGGGTCCATCCAACTCAAATTTCTCCCGGTTTTGTCGATTATGGGGTCATTTGGGTTTGGGTCGTCGGTTGAGTCGGGTCCCGAGTAGAAATGAACAACCCTAAAAGAAACTGTTATGCGAAAGCTAAATTGATTGTCTTGTCCAATCGTTAAAATTAAAAGTTATTAACGAGTAGACAAAGCGAAATAATTTTATAATTGAATCGATAATCGATTATTCATCCGACACCATATTGATATTTTAACATATTCTGATTAAATTTACAGCATGCCGAACATCAATGTCATTAAACTAATAGCCGTATAGGTCAACCTTTTGTCATACATGTTTAACGAGTAGTACACACACACCGTGGTGATCAAATGAAGGTGGTGGCGCCACGTGTGACGGGCGTGTGTTGGAAAAGTAACGCATGCAGTGGACAGTATCATTGCCCAGATAGTGCACTGAACCGATGTTGAATCTGTGACTGTGAGTGGTTTGGTATTTGGGAAGAGCCAATTCTTTAGGCTTTACTGCGTGTAACTTGTTAGTTAGCAATTTATTGATTCTGTGGAGTGGAGGAGTTAATGTGACACGTGAGTCACGTGACGTGCGCTCCTTTCTTCATCGTCTTCCGTTTCCGGGCCCACCTCACTTACTACGTACGACATATTCTTGCCGGCAACAAGAAGCAAACAGTTGGGCCACCATATTGTTTTCTTTATTCGCTTCTGATCAAAATGGTAGCTGCTACTATATTAATGGAGTATTGGACTAACTACATGCATTCCTAGTGTGCTTTTGTTTGCTATAATTAGTAAATATTGTTAAGAGTTAGTTTTTGAACTATATGTTAAGTTTTGTGTATTCTTCTATACGACTTTGTTTATTTGAAAGCAAACTATTCATTCAGTACTAATACAGAAAAGATAAAACTCACACTCAAAGATTGATCATCAGTCACGTACAATTTACAAAAAACAGTAAATAACAGCTTAACGACACCCTATCTCTCTGGAATAACAATAAGACTGGAACGGTCGCAGACCGGTCACTCAAACTCTAACCTGGAAAACCAGGGTCCTATGTCGAACCTAACCGACCACCACCAATAACACTAAACTACACTATAAAAACACACACTAACACCCTGTCATTCTATATGACTCTGTTGATGTATGAATGATTGTGTCAAACCGTTCAGCTATGTTGTAACGTTGCTAACTCTGTATAATTGTGAAAAAGATGAACTGTACCTGATCATTTACAAAAGTTACAGTGTTGTTTTATGAGAAAAAGGTTGTTGATGTCAGCGTGACGATATAGGTCCGTTGTGACCTTGCATTTCCATTTACGACTCGTGTTTTAGCATTGAATTACCCTCGTTTTTCGGCTTAAACAGTATATATTTTTTGTGCATTTTGATGACGTGGGTATTTTTGTGCCATTTTGTGGGTTTGAGGACAAAAGTTGAGAATTGGAGCCAAACTCGCCCAAAATAATCACGGAGCAAGTTTAAACTTTCGGGTAGCGTAGATTTATCGTTCGAACTCCGATTTGGGCCCATAATATTTTAAGAAAAACGTATTTTGTTGATTCACACATTGGAAAATTTTCAGAGGCATGTGACACCCGTTACATTGAAAACGTCACAACGGGCAAAGATTCGTGACGTTGGGTGGTGACAGGCCATCACAAAGTGAATGTGACGCCTGTCACACTCGAGAGTCACAAAATTGCAGATGCTTTCCTATAAACGGCCTCTTGACCTAAAATCTTGAAGATACCCAAATCTCTTTCTAAGTGAGCCCCCCTCTTTCTGAGCGATTCCAGCACCCAAATCTCTCCATTAGAGGCCATTGTTGGTGCTCCAAGGGAGTGTGCTCTTCACCACTACATGAGAGGAAGTCAATGAGGCATAAAATATCAAGAAAGAGCAAGATTGGAGGGTTCTTGCGCTACCAAGCCCATTTTAAGTCATAGGATTTGCTTATTTTTCTTTTCACTTCTTGAATCTTGTAATTTCTTTTTGTTGAATGCTAAAGCACCATGGTTTTGAGCTAAAAACTTGAGACCATGGGGTTGGACCTTGTTTTTTACTTAACCTATGAAATTTATTGTTAATTAGTTGTTGATTGCATGAATGTTTGACTCTACTTTGTACTTCATGTTGTATGCTAAAATTGATCATATAGTATGCAAGCTTTTATCCTTGATTGATGTCTGAGAGGAGGAATTAGGTGTAGATATAAGTATAATCGAGGTGTCGGCGCCTGGCGCCCACATCCTAGTTCGAAAATTGTCGTTGATAATGCAATTGAAGACTAGTAATAATTCCCGAGAGTCGCTAGTCGGAGATTAGGTCGTTTCCAATGTCGAGATGTGGGCCCGGTAATTAAGGCATAGGCCAAATATTTCATGCTAAAAATGATTAATTAATTGTATGTGGATTAGTGAATATCTTTTGATGGAGTGGATAATTATTTCGATGTATGCATGCTTGTTTGACTCTACTTTGAGCTTTATATTGGATGCTTTGTTGATCGCCTAGTATTCAGTTCTTGATTCCCGACTGATTCCGAGAGGTGATTTTGGGGTGGACCTAAGTAGACTCGAGGTGTCGTCGCCTGGCGCCCACATCTTGGTTCGAAAATTGTTGGTTTTAGTGCAGTTAGCTTAGGGTCATGGGGACATCGGCTAGTGAACACACTTACTCTAATGACATTGCGCAAGTGTGGTGACATATGTGGATGCACATGATTTAGGTTAATTAGACTCCGTCCAATGTTAAGAAACGGGTAAGGTATTCAAAATATAGCCCAAATAAAATTGCATGCTAGTACCTAATATTCTCTTAATTATTAGACAATTATCCGTTTAGTGCCCGTGGTTGCTTTACTCTTGAATTCCTTCCCACCCCGTTTTAATTCATTGTGTATAAGTAGTTTAGTGCCTTTTAAATTTATTAGTCGAAAATCACCATATTTGTGCATTTATTTTACCTTTTTTCTTTTTGATCGGAAGAGAGAACCTGAATTAGTTAAGTAAGAGACCCTTATTTGGTCCCCGAGAATTCGACTCGAAATTAAGCTAAATTATAAATTTATTTGATATGATCGCGTTATGATGTGTGTAGCCCTGAGGCGCGTTGCTGTGTGCTTCACGGCCCTCTCGACCCAGGTTTTTAACCTTCAATTATGCCAATCTACAGCTCTAACGAGACGATTTTCCATCGCTGATTTTCCTGTAGCCTCGTCTAGATTTGGTAGTTGTTACAAGTTTGGTAGTTGTTATAAATAATATATTTTGATTAAGAATTTTTTCCAAAAATTCTAACAAACATAACGGTTATGAATAGTAATCATCTAATTTCCTATACTTATTATCAAAACGGATATCTCTGATCATGTAACTTGTGGTGTATAAAATTTAGAAACATTACCATGAAAGGTCAAAAAATATTAAATCTGTGGACCCACCAGTAGATGCCAAGATTATATAAAGACTAATGTGAAGGACCCAACAAAGCAACACCTTCCACAAATTGTCTTTTTACAGGTTAACGTATTTTTCCTTACATTAATCCAAGAAATGTCGACATCCACATAGCTAATGCTACTAAAATTAAATTGTCCGTAACCCGCAGAATACAAACCCCGAGAACGCGGTCCATGTCCCACAATACACCCGCACTACGCTCCACCGCAGGATCCACACTTACCGCCATCAAGAGCCACAGCCGCGCGCCACGTCCGCGGAGATACGTGGGGTCCACGGGTTTATGGTGGACTCGAGTTGCACTGTATAGCCGCATTTTGAATTCTCGTTTGGCGCCTAAACTGTAGGTTGCTTAGTTGGCACTTTATGGCGTGGACCAGTTTTAACTGGCACAGTCTGAGCGGTTAAAAGTACCGTATCCGTCATTATTACTACCGACAACGATACGAAGTTTCTGATAAATTTTGTACAGTAAATCCCATTAACGTTTATTTATTTATTATTTTACCGTGTTATTTGTTTTATTGCCTATTAAGGGCAACATGTACTTGTGCGTATTAAAGATTGAGGACTTTGCATGGACAATTTGGTACCATTGATTATTTTAGATTTGGTAAAATTATAATATATTCTATTATTATAATTTTTGCATGGTTTATACATTCATCTAAATTTCTAAATGGGTTATGATTTATCCTGAATAATGTAAAATATACTAATTAGTGTCTAATTTATCTTATTTTGAATTAAAAAATTCATTTCAAAATTTTGTTTTTGAAAAAACCCAAATATTATATGACAAGCAAAAGCTGCCCAAGGATGGCGGGATAAAACTCCCTCCAAAGTCCCATTTCAGGTTACATAAAGCGTATTTGGCCAGGACATTCGTTGTTATATTACATAACAGATGGACAAAAAAAAAGTACAAAATTGGAGCCTATCCAACAGTTGTTAGTATGAGGTACGATAAATAGGCTTAGTTCGCACGATGCATTCCCTCGATAGGAAATTCCCTTTCAATCAAATTGCATGTGGGTTAAATGGGTCTCTATCGATCTCTTAGTTTATTTAACTAGATCTCTGAATGTGTCTCTAGTCAGCTATACCCTTAGTTTTCTCTACTGCATAGGCACTAGTACATGAATCCAGCTGGTTCGCAAAATTTAATTTACGGTTAAAAAATCATTGAGAAATATTGATGTAAGATATGAATAAGAAATAAGACTATATTACATGGATAACACTAATCTTAAATTAATAAATCATGATATAAGTGCTCTAATGGGAATTTGAAATGTTGACATATTTGAGTATTTAATTTTTAATTTGGTACGATAAGTACTGTACTATGAATATTGACCTTTTTTTCCAAAAAATTAACTGATATTCATGATTGTTCAATCGGTGCATTAATATGACGATTGATGGCTGGAGAAGTGTTGGTACTAGGTTGAATACTAGGTTACGACTAAAATAGATGTAAATGATTGTCTGATGTGAATTACAATAATTACCACCATGCTCTCAATGGAAACTAAAATAGAATAACTAATAACTATTGCAATGATACACTAGCTAGCCTGAGTTTTTCAACGGACCAAATTATTATTATATGATCAAATTGACCGAATCTGCAACATTACTTATTATGGGCAGTAGTACTGTAAATTGTTAATATTGATTTCATCACCTTTGGACAAATATGATTTTTTATCATATGCATAAAAATGTAAACGAGTTAATCAAACTTAAATTATTAAAGTTTGCTTTGGAAATGATTGTTTAGGTCAAGTTCGAACAAAGTTGTATTGTTAAAATTGAAATATATAAAATAATCACTATATGAAACGGGCCGGGTTCATTATAAATAAGATATACTCGACATTTTATCGAATATTTAAAAGTTCAACTCAAATACAATTTCAGCTTGAATTTAATTATAACAAACTTAAAGCGAGTATAAGCTGCAATTTGTTTATATCTCAAATCAGATGGAGGTGTATGCGAGCCGAACTGAATCTTAATTTGTCAAGTCTCAACTTGAACAAGATTATACAATTGAACTCGAGAGAAAATAGTAAATTCTAAAATCGGTCCGACTCGATTTAGTTCGCCTAGCTCTTACTATATATAAATAATATTGTAGTGAAACTTATACCATAGTTGGAGGAGAATGTGGAAAAAAGAAGAAGAATATTTTATTTTATGGTCACATTAATACTGCATTTTGTTGTTAATAATGGTAATAACCGTGATGGGTAAGAAGAAAGCAGGACGTTACTTTACCCGAAGCTTGGCTTTAATGGCGAGAAACGGAATCGTAGTAAAAAAATGGAGCGCTGTGGTGTGTGGGCCCCATTTATCCTCACGAGAAAAATCAACCCTTTTTCCCGCCTCTACGCTCCTTGAATCTCGACCCATCTTCTTCTTCTTCTTCACCTCCTCGTTTCTCTTCCCAATTCGTCTCTACCCACAAAACCCAGAGACCCAGAGAGGCTAATTTAGGGTTCCTCGGCTTTTTTCATGGACACTCCCGAGAGGAACAAGATCTCCGGTCCTCCTCTCTCCAAATTCGAGGTCCGTTCCTTTTCTGCTGCGTCGTTGACTCCTTTCGCATTGCTGGGTCGATCTGGGTTTTTATTGTTTTTGCTGGGATTGGGGGTTGTTTTGGGGTGATTTTGTTGGTGGGTTTTGGTTTTCTGGGGTTTGATTTGCTGGATATGATGATACATGGTTGTTTTGATGAAGATTTTCAGTTAATGGAGTGAGCCCACTTCACTTCCGGACTCTGATTATGTCTCCTTTAAGTTTTGGTTCTGGGTTTTGCTTTTCTGGGTCTTGCAAAGAACATTGAGTCTGCTATTAGCTGTGTATTGTGCTATAGGGTTTCTGGTTTTGCTCCCTTTTGGGTTATATGAGCACTGTTCTAATCTGTAATTGAGTTTCTGACCCTTTTTTGTGATTTTCTTTGCTAGTGTGTGTGAATAACATGGTTAATTTTAGTGGGTTTTGTTGAACTTTCATTTTTTGCATCCTAAAACTTGTATTGGGTTACAAATGTTGCTTGAACTGGTTCTCTTCTGTGACAATTTGTTTGCTTGATACTTCAATGTGAGTTAATGACGATGTGTTTTTACAACACTTGCAGGATTCCCCAGTATTTAACTACATCAACAGTCTCTCTCCCATTCAGCCTGTTAGGTCCACTCACATTGCTCAGTCATTCAACTCACTCACTTTCGCTTCCCTCCCTTCGGTGTTCACATCTCCACATGTCAGTGCCCACAAGGAATCCAGGTTCCTCAAGAGGTAGTTTATTACGAAACTTGAATTTGATGCATAATTAGTAACAAGGCACTTACTTTGTACTTACTCGGTTCTTGATTTGTGAACTGTTTGGTTATATTTTCAACACATGCTCTATTTTCAGGCATCAGAGTCCAGATTCATCCAAACCTGAAAATTCGTCTGAGAAAGATGGTAAAACCTGTTCAAATGAAGAGGGTATCGGTTCTTCTCAGTTGCAGGACAACATGGTTGATCCGCAGGAAAATCTGGATCATGGGTGTTCCACTAGAGAAGGTTTTGTTGAGCCGCCCAGTGGACATTTGAAACCTGCAATTGAGCTGCCGCAGACATTAACTTATGATTGTGGTAGCCCGGACAGCAACCCAACAACTCGTGGTGTTGAAAATGGTACTGTGCCGGAAGTGGGCGATTCATTATCAGCATCGCTTGCTCAGAAGGCCTCCAACAATCTTTCATCTGAAGGTGAAGTGCTTGACCAAGGGATATGCCAGAGTGAACAAGGGCAGGAAATGGCGACGTATGAGTGGGAGAGTTTGATATCTGATGCCACTGACCTTTTAATTTTCAATTCGCCTGATAACACGGAGGCTTTTAAGGAGCTATTGCAGAGATCACTGGATCGTGGGAGAAGGTTTCACACCTCTCTCGTGTCAGAATGCCCTCTAAATGATATGAATGCTGTGCATAGTTCTCTGCTTGTTGATCCAGATGGGTCTGTTCAACAATATGGAACAGATGGGCCTTCTTCTCAGCCTGGAGTTGACATTCAAATTCAGATGGAAGGCCTTGGTAATATGGATCTGGAACAGTTCTTTGCCAGTAACCCAAATGATAAAGTGAATAACGAGGTATAAACATGCATCCTATTTGTTTTATAGTTATTACAATAGTACCATTTGCATTATTATTGGCTTGTACGAGAGTGAATGGAATGGAATTGGTCCCACTGTTGTCTCATAGTCCTTTTGTTAAGCAAAATTTAACTGCATCTTAAACTACATCTTAAACTACATTTAGAACAATTCTCGTGTCATTGATGCTATATTGTATTTTTTACCTGTTTGATGTTGGTGCTGGTTCTGGTGATCACTATGTTTAATCCATTTGCACATAGATGATGAGCTTTCATCATCCTCTATCTCTATCACCCAAAGTTTGGGACATTTTGAGATGTTTATTTGCTATATGCTCTAGTTGTCATGTTTAATGTCTTGTTGTGCATTTGATAATATGCTAAAGATCATGGATGATCTGGTGGTACTCATAGCTGACTTGTTTCCTCATCGTATTGTAGCCTATTTCCAATTTGCATCGCGGCATGCGAAGGCGATGTCTGGACTTTGAGATGGCTGTAGCTCACAGGAAAAATTTAGGTGGTAGTCTGCATTGCAAATCTTCTTTATTATCACAATTTGAAGAGAAGATCGCCTTAGGCGATCAACGACAGGTTGATACTAAACCTAGTGGTGACTCTTTACGGCGCCTTTTACCCGGAATTGGTTTGCATTTGAATGCTCTCGCTGCAACCTCAAAGGACTACAAGAGCCTCAAGTGTGAAACTTTGTCTTCTGGAACTCAAATAATAAATTTGTCTAGCTCTCTACCCTCATTTGACTCCCCAACTGATAGTCTGGAACCTCTTCCGAAATTGTTGACATCATCCACTGATGAAAGAGATACAGATGCTTCTGAAGATGGGGTTCAGATTATGGATGATGCTTCCGGGAATAGCCCCAAAAAGAAGAGGCATGTTAATTTGATAATTTACTCTTTATACATGAATGGTTTGGACCACAATTCTCGTTTTATTCCAAACGATATAGCATTTTTCCTTATTCTTCCTTCTGCTAAATATGTCTTGGATTGGATTTTGCAGGCTTAAATTGGAACAAGTTGCGGAAACTGAGACTAGTTGCAAGCGTTGTAACTGTAAGAAATCAAAATGTCTGAAACTGTAAGTTCTCTTACATTTTTATCAATTCTTAAAACTGCATGTTCTCATTTTCTGCATATTTAGGAAATTATAAGGCCTTTGGAACTGCTGGACTTCATTGTTAGATTTGTTCCAAGTCTTGGGCTTCATTTTGTCAGACTAAATTATTATTCCCCTTACAATTCTTGAAATGAGCTTCTTCAATTCATCTCGACCCTTTACTTTACCCCTTCCTATGGCTTTCACACCTTATAGTTGTAATTTTGTTTTTCTATGGCAGTTACTGTGAATGCTTTGCTGCTGGTGTATACTGTATCGAGCCTTGTTCTTGCCAAGATTGCTTCAACAAGCCAATTCATGAAGATACTGTTCTTGCCACTCGCAAACAGATAGAATCACGCAATCCTCTAGCATTTGCTCCTAAAGTTATTCGTAGCTCAGATTCTGTACCCGAAATTGGGGTAAGACTACAAATCTGGACCTACTATGTCTTTTTCTTGTACGGACGAACTGCTATTTAGCGTATATCTGATTTCACTTGCAGGATGAATCCAATAAAACTCCAGCTTCAGCACGACATAAACGAGGATGCAACTGCAAGAAGTCGAGTTGCCTCAAGAAATACTGCGAATGCTATCAGGTTTTACCCTTTGCCATCATATTATGTATACTATGCTTCGTTGTTTCATAATATTTGGTCAATGAGATTAACAATCGACAGGTTTTTTCATTAGGGTGGCGTTGGATGCTCCATCAACTGTCGGTGTGAAGGTTGCAAGAATACCTTTGGCAGAAAGGATGGTGAGTGTAGTCTTGATTCTTACATTTGGATTGTGTCTGATATTGTAAATTGTACCTGACTTGTTCTTTGGTTTCAAGGTTCTGTGTTAGGACCGGAATGCGAACAAGAAGAGGAAGAATCAGAACTCTTTGACAAGAACGAGAAAGCTTTGCAGAAGAGTGAAGATCAGAACTCAACTTCTGTTCCCATGACACCATTGCAGCAGCTTTACAGGTAATTGATTTTGAAATTCTGCTGAAACAAAGCTTTGATCGGAATGAGAAATACAAAGCATAACCTAATCTGAAATAGACAAACACAAGAACAACACCTTTAACGTTGTTCACAGACTATGCCACATGTAGAGAATAGTGATTCTTATTAAGAGAATGAATTACAGAATCAAGTGAGTTCTGCTAGGTTACGAAAGTAGTACATATACTACTGCATCATACCTTACTAGGAAAAAGAAAACAATAAACCAGAATATAATGGCCAAATTTGGCACAAACCAGATTGCCAACCCTGAACATCAGAGGTGCCTAGGTTATACACACACACACAGATACTACATCAAATGCTACTAGGAAGGGAAATAATAGACCATAACTTAATAAGTGGCCCAAATGAGGCCACAACTTGATCACCAAAACTCAAACACTAGATACAACTGTGGGTTAGGTGCCTTTTCGCGCCCCCACCCCTAAACGAGCTTTTCACTCTGAACCCTGGTCAGTAAGACTCAATTCAAGACATATCTAACTGATACAAATAGTGTAGAGAGTAATATTATTGATTTGATTGTATGAAATACAATAGGGGAGAACCCTTTGTATAGGCTCCGAATCAAACTAGATAGGAAAGCTAACAATTATAGGAAAATCTAGATATTAGGTGATAAGACTAAACTATAATAGATACTTAACATTTTCTCATGTTTTTTTTGGTGATAGACCCATGATTCAGTTGCCATTTTCGTCCAAGAGCAAGCCTCCGCGAAGCAGCTCGTTCCCTGCCTCCGGCTCCTTCACCAGCCAGAAATTCGCAAGGCCTAGCATCATCCGATCCGACCAAAAGTCTGAGAAACATTCTTCTCAGGAAGATGAAATGCCAGAGGTTTTGCGAGAGAACGGGTCTCCGGGAGCGGTTGTGAAGATGGGATCACCCAACAGCAAGAGGGTGTCGTCATCCTCTCCACACTGTAACTTCAGGCTGTCGCCTACGAAGAGCGTGCGGAAGCTGATACTACAATCCATTCCTTCGTTCCCTTCCCTCACTCAGCATTAGTAAACGTGAATATTCCAATAAGGTTGGAGCAATGAGTGTTGTTAGTTATGTTATAATGTTAGTTGAGCTTTGTTTCGTATCGGTTATTTTGTATAATAATACAATATCCAACTCCCCTTGTTGTATAATATGGTGTTCTTAGTTTTGTGATAAAAAGAATCATCGAATGCACCGAAATGGAGCGTGATTGATGGCTTGTCTCGACAGAGCTTTTTCTCACTATCACTCATCGCTACAAGCTTCCAATAGATTGATTTAGTAGGAAACACTGGTCAGGCTAGAAGCGACGATCGGCCGAGCAGTGAGGGGTTGCAAAAGCTTCGATTTCAACTGGGGCGAAGCTATTTCAACATGTTGACATCGGTGTCGTCGAGACTCGACGCCGATGTCAACATGTCCTCGAGGCTTGACGACGAAAAGAGCGAACTCGACCCTGAAGCCAACTCAGAGGTCTCTGGTAGTTGAGCGGGGAGATGAGCGCCATGACGGTGGCTCTGGCAGAGGTGGCGCATGGAGCTCCGGCGAGAAGGAGGCGGACGCATACCCTTTCTTTTCTTATTTTCTTATTTTCTTCTTTTCCTTTTTTTGTTTTTTTTATAAATTTTGTATTTTGTATAATTATAATAATAATTATTGTTGTTGTATTAAATGATTAAATAATTAATTATTATTTAGATTATAATATAATATAATCAATTATTCATATTATTATTATTATTAATTAATAATATTATTAATTATTTTAGTAGAATATAATATAATTAATTATTCATATTATTATTATTATTATCATTATTATTATTTATTTATATTAATATTATTATTATTGCTGTATTATTTTAATTATTAAAATGTATCATTATTTAATAAATAAAAATAATAAATTTTAATTTGAACCGATCAGAACTATTGAGGGCATTTTAGACTTTTTAACAACTCATTTCAGTTAGATTTAACAAAAGTTGGGTTAAGTGTCGCTTATTTAAACTTCGGGTACTCGAAATGAAATTTTTGAAGTTGGGATACTAATTTTGAAAAGTGACATTGTTGGGTGTAGCCATCTATCATTACCCCTATTTTAGTTGTGGATCATATATCCCCGGGAAGACGAAGCACTGCTAGAAATAGACCCATTTTAATTTGAACCCAAATTTACTGCTCTAATTTTGAAAATTTAAAAGCCATTGGAAGACATTTTAGACAATTTTTAATTTGAATCGGTTCAATTCTAGGTTTTAATTTAAACCGATTCAGTTTTGGGTTTAAATTTGAACCGGTTCATTGTTCATGACACTTAATGAAAATTTAAAAGTTATTGGAGGGCATTTTAGATATTTTACCGTAGATTGTCACAAAAAAATTGTAATGGTACTAAAAAAGAGAGAATATAAGTTAGAGTATAAAAGTGAAAAGTATCATTATATTGATAATTGAAAGAGTTATCGTATACGGTAATAACAAAAATTTGTTCACATGTGACCTGCATATTTAAAGAGTAAATCTTTATTGTTGAAAATTTTATTTCTCGCTCAACTACATTCCATCGAAGTTTTAAATATGGAGGAACATGTGACGGTCACGTGTCTTCATTATTCTTAAGTAATACCAAAATTAGTCCTTATTAACTTTTAATCATTTAGTACTTAGCGATACTAAAGTTTTGAGACAGATTCTCGGGTTCTCTTGTAACATCACTTTTCGCCCCATCTCACCATGTTCCACCTTTACCAATATCACCACCCCGACCTTCTCATCCTATAACTACTCGAGAGAATTTAATATATTTAAACCTCGTTGCATCCTTGATCTCCATGTCTCCTCCTCCACCCCTACACTTATTCCCTGTTCTTATGTTCAATCTCTTTGTGACCCTGATTGGAAGCATGCCATGGAAGTTGTGTCCTCAATTCTTTGTAAAAATGACACTTGGGATTTAGTTCATTGTCCATCCAATGTCAACCTTATTGGTTCTTAGTAGATATTTTGTCATAAATTTATGATGGTTCCCTTGAGCGTCACGAAACTCATCTTGTTTCTCAGGGATTTCCTCAACAATCCGCCATGTTTGCGAACGATACTTTCAGTCTAGTAGTCAAATCGACCACCATATGAACCGTTATAAGTAGTGTTATGGATATCGGATCGCGGGGATATATCGGCCGACTGACCAAAAGGGAGACATAGCAAACTCGGAGAGATCGCGGGAAAATCGCGACAAAACACGTTTTATAATATATATATATATATATAATCATATTTATTATTTATTAAAGACAAAATTAATGATTTATAATTATTTTTAAATGCGT
>JAYMTP010004476.1:0-14876 GCA_036897365.1 Geranium brycei
CAGGAGCAGCTACTGATGCTGTTGCCGGTGGAGCTGCGCCCGCTGGAGCAGCCACGGGAGGTGCTGCAGCAGGAGCTCCCGGAGCAGCGTAAGTGCCATAATAATAAATTAAATTTTGTTTATTAAATGCCCATTAATTTGAACGTTTAGATGTCTCTGTGATATCAGTGTCTCATCCTCTCTACTTACACTCATAAATTATTCTTAACTTAATTATGTTTTTAGTAAAGCATTTGACTAATTTATGAGTTTGACTTTTATATTATTATAGTATTATAGTTTGATTTATTTTGATCGTGTCATTGTATTTTAACTTTACTATCCAATGTGTGTATATCAATCTAACTTATATAGAACTTGGATTATAAGACTAACTTAATATATTTTACAAGTTTAACAGATTATTCAATTTTCTTATTCTCAATATCACATTTTTTTAAATAATATTCACTTAGAATATTAATTTTTGTATAGTAGATATTAATGGTTGTTTGGTTATTAAAGGACATTCGCTGATCAAAGTGGGGTCATGGACGCCGGAGCTGTTGGACTAGGAGCCGGAGCACCTGGCAGAAGAAGATAATTATAGCATCTAAAACTTTGACCTCTTTAATTTAATTCATTTTTAATTATTTGTATTGTGATATTTCCTCACTTTGAGAACCCTAATGGTTTCTCTTAATTGTATGTAGGTTTAATAATAAAACATAATGTGAGGATTAAATGGTAAATTAGTTCACAATATTTCGTATTTAGAATCTTTCTACCGGACAATGTATACTATGTTACATGAGATGAACGAATAAACATATGATTAGAAGAAAAAACATATGCTGGACGGTTAAATAATATTTTATAGGGATAATAGAAGATTGACTATCTATGTATGTTTTAGGGTCTTTGTTATATTTTTTTTAAGCTTTCATAAATAAAAATAATAAATGACTTCGTTACGGAGTTTTTAAAACAGTTGAAAAACAAGTTGGGAAACCACTATTTGAAACCATGTAAATGCAATTGCCTTATGTTTTTGATTGAAGGCTATGTTTTTAGAAATTAATTTCTCATTTAGAAGTGTTACTATGACTTATACTTTTCCTCATACTAATGAAGTTATGAATCATAGTCTATAATGGAAATAAATCGTGGATATTTTTTCCACCGTCAATACAAATAGCCGTTACTATGGTAAGAATATAACGAGGACATGTTTTAAAAGGCGAGTTCTTAAAAATACTGCAATGCAACGAGAATTTTGTTCTTGTAATAGTGTTTAATAAGATGAATGTTTTTGCCATTGTTGCTATTATATGCTTCAATTGATTATAGTTTTGATTGTAATAGTACTGTTGGACTATGTGAATGAAATTCTTAAAAGAAAAGTACAACACTGAAACGCACATTGATTCATTTTCCAAAAAAAAAAAGAGATTAAACATGCTTAGAACACAATTTACAAAGTGACAAGCAAATCCTATTGAAGTTATCAAATTACCGTAGCATCAAAAACCTTATAATTAAACTGAAATGACCAAATTTAGAACAAAAATCACAATCAATAAATAAGTAGTCGAAAATCATTAAATAAAAGAACCCACAAAACTACATCTAATTTGAGATACATAAATGGAGGCAACAAATCGAAGTATTGGCTTAATTTTGAGCATTTTTTTTATTCATGTTGTGTATTTTTGAGAAATTCTGGAATTTGGTTATTGAACCAAACTAGAGAGACCGAGAGAAGAAGTCGATTAGAGAATTTGGGTGGTAACGCAGTAAGTGGATCCGCGTATAAAGCTTTGAGAAGCCAAAGGTAGGACTGAAATTCACACTTAGACACAAAAAATTAAAAGAATTTTAGTAAGAATCGAAGTAGGTTAGGGTTTGAGAGAGAGAGAGAGAGAGAGAGGAGAATTATGGAAAAATTGAAACTTGAAACAAAATGAGGAAAATCGAAATAAGTTAGGGTTTGAGAAAGGCAAAATCGAGAAAGAAGGATTTTGAGAAAACTGAATTGCCCAGAATTCATCGGTTTGATTCGATTAAGCATGAACACTCGTATTTAAAGTAATTAATGTCAAATAGGACATAATTGGTAAATAAAAAGTCTAAAATACCTTCAAATTTTCAAATAGTACGTGCACATATGTTTTGCTCTCCCTCATCGACTCGTAGGTGACCGTTACCGATGCCCCTCTGGCAGCTATGAAGGCCGCCAAGAAGTTGACCCTCTCATCTTCCTGACTTCCTCTTCCTCGACAAAAAGAAAAAAAATCTTTTATAAGAGTAACAATTACTTCGAAACTCACAACGTATCACCAACCTCGTATAATAATTGAGTATATTTATCTGTCACTCACCGTCTTTATATTTTATTAAAAGTATTACAAATTTATTAAATAACGACAAACCCTCACATAGAATCCAACAATAAAACTTACATTTAAGATTGAATTTCTTTTACACACATTCAGAATTTTAATGTCAGTAACTTAATACGCATTAAACCATATAGTTAACACTATATTAATTGATTTATGTAACGTAAGCTAAACCTTAAATTATGCTTAAAAATAAAAAAAATTCGTAGGTGTAAATAAATATCTGATTTCATGGCGCTTATAAGTAGCAAGTCTATCTTGTAGTGAGCGAGCAAGACTCACAAATTCAAAGTTGACACGAAACAGTGATTAATTGGATTGGTTAGCGTAATCACAATCTTAATCCCAAACAAACACATCTTCTCTTTGCTTCTCCTTCTCTTCCGCTGAAACCAAATCTGATTTGGATTCGCACTCACAATCTCATCTCCGCAGTTTCGATTCTCCAGGTAATTTCTATAATCTCCATATATAATTGTATCGATCTTCATTGTCGCTTCTTCCACGCCCTAAACCCTACCGCTACACTGATCTACTCTCAATGTGCGCAATTCTTTCCACTTTTTCGCGTTTTTTATACTTCTGTTTCGATGATCGTGTTTGCTTGATTGATACATTGTGGATTTTGATTTGATTTGCTGTACTGTTCATGCCGTTTTTTTGAATCTGGAAATTTGGATTATTGAAATTGATTGAGTTTGTTGTTTTAGCCGTTGTAGCGATTTGTTTTTTGTTGAGTACTGGTTGATTCTGGTGAGTTGGTAGCTTTGTTGTTGTTGGAATTTTGGCTGCTGAGTTCAATTCTGGTTTTGTTTTCACCATTGATGATATATAATGGTGGGAGCTGTTTCCAGGAATTCACATATTTGTGTTTTTAGTGTTGAGTATGTGCTAAATCTATGAGTTTCTTGTGTTTTGTTACCTTTGCACTGATGGGAAGTGCTGATTTTTTGTTCTTTATGGATTAGAAATTGTAAGTTTCATTTTCTTGTGTTTTTTGGCTTTCACCTTTTGACTGCTGATGAATTTTATACCCAGATAGTGGTTTTTCTTATGCTTTTTGGACTTGTTTGGCCGTGAACACTAATTTGGCTTGATCAAAGCTTTAGTTGCGCTATTTGTCTGGATTGTTTGAGTATATGTTGTATCACTTCAACATGGATTAAGTTCTCCGTAATCATGTAAGCTTGTTTTTTAATGATCGGAAACTTATTTTAAACTGAATTCTTAAGATGTTCACCATTGTTCTAGTTGTTCATTTATTTGAGTTCTTAAGGTATTGCTTATGGTTGGTTGGTTACTAATAATTGGAATTTGAAATTTTAAGGATGCCATCTCCGAGTAGTCATAACACGTATGATCATGATGCTGAACCATTTGTTGAGGTTGATCCAACCGGAAGGTTTGGTCGGTATGACGACCTGCTTGGTTCTGGTGCTGTGAAGAGGGTCTATAGGGGATTTGACCAGGAGGAAGGTATTGAGGTAGCTTGGAATCAGGTTCGCTTGAGGAATTTTAGTGAGGATCAAGTGCTCATCAATCGGCTTCACTCAGAGGTTCAGTTGTTGAGAGCATTAAAGAATAAATATATCATAGTTTGTTACAGTGTCTGGAAGGATGATGAGCATAACACGCTAAATTTTATCACTGAGGTGTGCACATCAGGAAACCTGAGGGATTATAGGAAGAAGCACCGCCATGTATCCATCAAGGCATTGAAGAAGTGGGGGAAACAGGTATTGGAGGGATTGGAGTATCTCCATACGCACGAGCCATGCATTATTCACAGAGATCTCAATTGCAGTAACATTTTCATCAATGGAAATATCGGGCAGGTAATTTCAGAGTTTCTAGTGATATGGAACCGTTTTTCTTTGTTTAGTAATTGAGATTTAGTGTCTAATGCTTTTTCTCTGCCCAACAAAGTTTTTTTTGTCTGATAGTTTTCTCTTCTGCTTACACACTGGAACATTACATCTTTGACAGTTGTTGCTTACTGGTTACATGTTTCAATAGTTAGTTTCTATAGGCTTAAATTATATTTCTGGAAATTGGAATGGGTAACAAGATGTGTCCATGTTGTAGGATCTGATTTTCCTGATCTATGCAGTCTTTGTTCCTCTGATTGATGATTTCTTCAAAATATAGTTTATATGTCATTCATGTCTTGAGAGTAATTTATGCAAGGTACTTAGTCATTTAGCAGTCTCTCGGAACTTCCATATCTAACTTGAAACATTATATTTTTTCTGCATAGGTGAAAATCGGTGATCTGGGTTTTGCAGCAATAGTAGGAAAAAGCCACGCGGCACATTCAATTATAGGGACGCCAGAATACATGGCACCGGAGCTCTATGAAGAGGATTACACGGAGATGGTGGACATATACTCTTTTGGAATGTGTGTGCTTGAGATGGTGACGATGGAGATACCTTACATGGAATGCGACAGTATTGCCAAGATATACAAGAAGGTGACAACGGGTGTAAAGCCGCAGTCCATAAATAAAGTCTCAGATCCAGAGGTGAAAGCATTCATTGACATGTGCATAGCCCATAAGGGGTTGAGACCCTCAGCTTCCGATCTCCTCAAAGACCCATTCTTTTCTGAGGTCAACGACGACGAGACTGAGCCAGATGGTTAAGAGCTAGCCATCCATTCAATCCTTCTCTAATGAACCACCACTTGTTAATTTCAGGTGAAACCCATTACCATCAATCCCATTTTTCTGTCTATTGCTCACATCTCTGAAGCATATAGATATTGAGGCAACCAAAAGATTGTGTTAGCATTGAAATAACTTATTGGTTTTTGTACTTGGATCCTGACTAAAATGCATTCCACTGCCAAATACCATCTGAAGTAGTCAATTTCAGTCTTGCCATGATTTGTATACTGCATTTGTTTTTATAATTTATATACTTGGAAAGACGAACCATTTTAGTTTTTCTGTTATGAACCCATAGAGGTGACAAAGCTATGATTTTGTCTGTTGTGTATGCTACAATTTAGGATTCTTAAAGTAAGAGTATTAGTGTTTTTTAACTTCTTAGAACCATAGGGTTGCTTGATTTTTTCATGTATGCAATCCCAATCCCATCATGTATTGAGTATCTTGATAATTTTAGTTTCCTAGTTCCAAAACATGATTAACATTCCAACACTAAAACTGGGATTTTCATTACATTTGTCAGATGGTTAACTTACTCAGCCAATTGTTGATAAACATCAATATTTTGGTGCTTTTTGCTTTAGATGAACTCATAAACCATGAGTTTTCTTCTCAAGTACTTGCATGAACCATCACCAATTTTGCTCTTACAATTGCCATTTCTTAATCTCCCAATTAGTCTCTCCATTCTCTTGTTTAATTTTTCCCATGTGCATTTTGATTGTTTTAGTGATGTAATTATTAATATGATTAAGATTATCCAACACTTGCTGTTCACAAGTCAGTTGCTACAGTAGCCTTCAGCATATTACATTTACATACCCTCCAAAAAATTTCAAATGTAAAATCAAACATGATGACCCACCTCAAAGATTTTCCAACATTTACTTGAATAATGAGAAAGTATGCAACTTTTGATCATTTTATTATAAAGCTTGTCATTGATTTTGTGACATGACATTTGACTCTCCATAAAATTAAAGAAAGGTGTTTTGGTTAAAAAAACTTGTGTGAAAAGCACATGGTGATTAAAAAGTTGACATAACCTGCCTCAATTATTCATTGAAAACAAAATAAAGTTATTAGAGTTGGTTGTAGTTTGATTTTACTTTTAAATCAGTTTGATTTGATTCTGAACTAAATTAATATGTTGGTTTTTTAGTTTGGTTTGATTTTTATGAATTAAATTTCATAAATTTTTATATTTTAAATTGTTTTGACTTGTCGATTTTTTGTTAGATTTTCTTTGAATAGATTTTTATGAAATTCTCACACCTTAGACTTTATTTGACCAATATTTTTAGATTCAATTAATAAAGATCGATTACTTAAAATAAACAACGTATCCAAATTGATCGATTTTCAGTTCAATTTTTTTATCAGTCCATATTTTATAAATCAAAACCAAATCGATGGTGTTTTGTTCGATTTAAAACCAAATAAAATGTTTTGGTTATTTTTTTTGTTCGATTCAAATTAGTTTAATTTGGTTGATCGTTTTATATTTAGACAACTACGAAATGAAAATTACCTATAAAATATCAATGTAAAAGTTTAATCTATTGTTCCACTTCACATATATGTTCTAACATTAAATCTAAATATTTCAAATTATTGAATAACAAGTTTGCGTGTCTAAAAATATCAATTAACCAATGCACAATGAACCCAATTAAAATTTATCATTATAATCAAAGTTATGTAATGTTTAATCTCAATTAAATTTTGTGTATTCTCTTATAAAAAATAAAATCAAGGTCATTATTCCATTTTATCTTTATTTTCATATGTGCAAGAAACCACACAGTAATTTTAATGAGGTTTAAAATATTATTAACAGCTTTATTTATTACAAAAATATTATTATAAATTAATAGTTTAATAGTTAACATACTTTTTTTACATGTGAGTAAATTAGACGTTAGTTTTGGAACCACAAACAAGTCTAGAAAGCAACGAGAAGTCAACACCCACAGATTTTGATCACAAGAAAAAAAAAGTCATACGAACCAACGGTGGATGGGATAGGAAGGGCCATACGAACCAACGGTGGATGGGATGGGAAGGGTAAAATGGGGCCCACAAAAAAACGAGTGTGAGTACAAAATGGTATTTTCCCAGAAAGTATAAAAGGAACGAACCCGAAGAACAAGCCATCGTTTTTTTTTCAGATCAAACCAATCCATTCTTCTCCGCAAAAATTAAATTTATTTTCCGTTTTTTTCTTATTCTTACAAAACTAAATCGCTAAAATAAAATAAATTAAATTGTTGAGAAAATTAACGTCTCCAGACATTACATTAGATAAAAAAGATTTTTTTTTTTGATGTGAAACTTCCAATATTTTCTGTGTGTAAATTTTCTCAATATTAAATGAATTTTTTGTTGCATTAAAGTTGATCTGCACACTATTGGGAGAAGCAGAGAGGAGAGAAAGGGTGGGGGCATTTTCAGAGGAGGACGAGCGAGCATGCCCTCTGTTCGGATTTTGATTGTGTCTCCTCTCGGATCTTAGCTTTTTGTTGGATTTCCCATCTGGGTCGTCTTCAATCTGCGATTTTGTTGAGAATCTGGATTTGGGTTCTCATCTTTTTGGGAATTGGTATGAATTTTTGGATCTGATGTGACTGAATTTGCTTCTGGGTCTTTCTCTGATGTTCGTGGTTTTGTTTTTTGTTTTTTGTTATTTGATTGTTCTTACAAGGATCTGAGTTTTGTAAATTGATTCCCAGATTGTTTATGTTTGTATCTGACAGGAAAATTGCTGGTTTGGAGTGATTGTTTGTCTGAAGAAGGTATCGTTGTTCAGTTGATCTTTTTGCACCTGCATTTCATTCTGTTTGTGGACTCACATTTTCACAGTGTGTGAAAGAGATTGTGTTTGGTTCTTCATTGCATTCAATTTTCATTGGTGCTGATTGTTTAGCTTGATTATGATGGTCCATTGTGTTTCTGGATTGGATCCGCAATGGAATGTCTTTTTCTGGTGGGAGTGTGTGGTGGTTAGCAAAACACTTGTCTTTTTTGTTTTGTTTTCAGTTCTGTAAGATTTGCATTTGTAAAGCTTTAAACTTTGGGTTGCATGATTTACTTTTTACCTGTAGGGAAAATGCAATCCGACAGTGGTAAGTTATTCATTGGTGGAATATCATGGGATACCAACGAGGAGAGGCTCAAGGAGTACTTCAGTAGTTTCGGAGAGGTTGTGGAAGCAGTGATTATGAAGGATAGGACCACGGGTCGAGCTCGTGGTTTTGGATTTGTTGTTTTTGTAGATCCTGCTGTTGCTGATAGAGTGATAAAGGAGAAGCACAACATTGATGGTAGAATGGTAAGTTCTTCATCTCGATTCAGGCCTCTACTTCATTGTGAGTACATTTGTGTCTGGTTCTTCTCATTAAAATTCTCGTTGACAATTCCCAAATTCTAATTGACATGAAATCGGCTTCCTGGGGTAGTCAATTTAAATCTGTTTCTAAATGAATCAAGTGAAGATCCCTTTTTCTACTTGTAACATTATAGATTTTATTTCTGACTTTTACCTTTCAGTAGCTCAAGTTAAGTTTGAAGACTTGATATTTGTGCTTATGCTATTTCTAGATGAGCTTGGTTGACATTATTGAATGTGATATCCTCAGGTTGAGGCAAAAAAGGCTGTTCCTAGGGATGATCAGAACATGTTGACTAGAAGCAGTAGTAGCAACCATGGTTCTCCTGGTCCAGGTCGTACTAGAAAGATATTTGTAGGAGGTTTAGCATCAACTGTTACGGAGACCGACTTTAAGAAGTATTTTGATCAGTTTGGAACAATAACAGATGTTGTAGTCATGTACGACCACAACACCCAGAGGCCAAGAGGGTTTGGTTTCATCACCTTTGATTCGGAGGAAGCAGTGGACAAGGTTTTGCACAAGATTTTTCATGAACTGAATGGTAAAATGGTTGAGGTCAAGCGTGCGGTTCCTAAAGAGTTATCACCGGGTCCCAGCCGCAGCCCGCTTGGTGGCTATAATTATGGTCTGAGTAGGGTCAATAGCTTTCTTAATGGCTATACTCAGGGTTACAGTCCAGGCCCAGTCGGAGGATATGGACTTAGAATGGATGGTAGGTTCAGTCCGGTTGCTGGTGGTCGAAGTGGATATCCTCCATTTGGTTCTGGCTACGGAATCGGTATGAATTTCGAGCCAGGGTTAAGTCCGACTTATGGGGGTAATGCGAATTTTAATGGCAATCTCAGCTATGGACGGGGAGTGAACCCTTATTATATTGGTAATTCAAATAGATATGCTGGTCCTATAGGTTATGATGGTGGCAGCGGAGGAAACAGCTCTTTTTTCAGTTCACTGACTCGTAACTTGTGGGGAAATGGGGGTATTAACTACAACACAAACTCTCCGAATTCCACTCCTTACATGGGATCGGGAAGTGGGGGAATTGGTGGAAGCACGTTTGGTAATGGTGCGGTTAACTGGACTCCTGGAATTTCAGGCCAGGATGGAGGAAATAATGCTCCTAACGGTAATCACAATATGGGTTATGGAGGAGGTGGAAATAACAATTACGGTTTAGGAGCTGGAGGTTATGGAAAGAATACCGGTACAGGAGTGCCCCCAACACCATCATATTCTGCGTCAAATGGTGGTTATGATGGAGCCTTTGCTGACTTCTATGGTGGTGGCTCAGTCTATGAGGACCCAACCTGGCAATCATCAAATTCTGAACGAGGTGGACCAGGCCCCTTTGGTTATGGACTTGACAGTGCAGCTCCAGAGGTCCCAGCCAAAAACTCTCCTGGTTATGTTGGTGGATATAGTGTTAATAAAAGACAGCCAAGTACAGGTAAGAGCTCTTCATTAATATCCTTGTCAACTTCTCTCTTAGTCTGCTTAGTACTATAGTTTAAATGCGGTAATACATTATGTGAACTTCATAGAACTATAAATTGCTGTTTTGTTCAATTTATAAACGACCTAGATTTGTTCATGGTTTATTCATACAGATGTACTATTCATATGTTATGGTAGGATTAGTTAAAATATGATTTTGGATAGTTCCGTCTCCCCAACGTTTGCCATGATTTCTGCAGCTAAGAGTAAAAAAAAGTATATACAACAGCAATGGAGCTCATGATTTTGGTTACTCAGGTCTTCAACTTATACTCAAAATCATCATTACAGGAAAACGAGAATACTGTTTATTAGGATCTGTCTCTCTTTTATGTGTATATGAGAGTTGTAATTTTTTTGTGATTCCTAACTCCATTCTAATTCCCTCATATTGCTCTATTATCATTCCCATTTTAAAAATGGGAATTAACATATGTTTATGAGATGGTTTGACGATGAAAATGAGAAAAAAAATAAAGCTAAATGACACACAAATTAAGCTGATTTCCTTTGACATTCCAAAAACTGCTGCACAAACACAGCCTTGGTTCTACTTCTACCCATAGTAATGGTGTTTCTGAAATGAGTAATTTTCTTTAGCTTTATTTGTTTTTTTTGACGGATTTAGCTTTATTTGTTTGAATTACATTATCAGATATATTGGCTGAAAGATGCAAGAAAATTGTTTTCTTTAATGGTACTGCCTGACTGTATCTTGGGTGGATTTGCATTGATGTCTATCTGCTAAATGGGTATAGTTTAGATGTCTAAGCCTAATATTGAGGGTGATAGTATATCTCTATCGTATGTTTTTCATGGAAGTCGCTTTGATTTCAGACCATGCAAGGATTAATTTTTGAGTTTGAAGTAACTACCTAAACCTCTATATTTGATTATTCAGAGAAATGCATATATTTGGGCCATATTGTTTGTACCATTCATTGCCAATGCCATTGTGTTCATAACTTTGTGTTTTTGGTTTCACTTGTATAAGTAATGCACACCTTTTGACCCCTACACTTTCTTTTCCCTTTTACTTCTATCTTCAGGCATTGCTGCATAAGGCTACTTTGGATATCACGATAAACAGGGGAAGATACTCTGGTGAAAAGTGTATTCCACACATTACATTTCAGTTGGAGAAATCTGGTTGTCTAGCTCTGCAAGTGCCTGTTTTGGAGCATAAAACTTAGAGATAAAAGGATTTTGTGTTGAGGCTCGAGTTTTTGAGTTACCATTTATAGTTGTTTTTTTTTGGTATTTTTGAGTGAGATGTAAAATCAGGTTGCGGATAGTCCCATATCATGCATCCCTGGTGAGGCGGCGATAGAGCAAAGAAATAGGCTATGGTTTATTTATTTTCATCAGCGTCTGTAACGACATCCCTGGCAAAGATGCTTTTGTCTGAGGTGTGGTTTTTCAGCAAGGGAATCTTATTGATTTTACTAGTGTGAAACATTTTTGGGATACCCTACCCTACTACTAGGGTCCCAAATAAGTTTCCAGTTATTCTGAATCAAGTCTTTTTCCCATTTGAATCTTTTCATGCTATAATATACTCTATATGATATGGGAATAGATATCATGTGGATTGTTGTACAAAAACCTAACAAAGCTAAGCACATTGGTCATACATTGTCTTCATCAAATCCACAAAGCTGAGAAGCATCCATCAGACTTGCTGTCTTAAGATTCAAGTCAACTGTATACAATGCTGCACCAACCTAAGATATAAATTCATATGGAACATGAGCATAACAACATGGATTGCAGAAACCAAATTCATCCCAAAAATCACACAGAAGTAGATTAACTCACAAGTTTACACAAAGACAGTGTACTAAGTAATCACAAAAACATTTGTAATAGAACAAACCATGATTTTCATTAACATACCAAATTCCAGAGCAGATAGGCCTAAGAAGATGCTCCTTTATCCATAGAACCGATCAAGCACGAAGTTCAGAAGAAAGCTCTGCTCCCATAAAACAGCCTCGAGTTCTTGCCCTTCTGTCCCTGTAATTTCTCATCAGAGCTTGTACGCTCCTCACTGCTATTTTCGCCTTCAGCGTTCACAGGGAGGTTCATGTTCGCCAGAGAAGCAGAAAATTGCTCCATGCTCTTCAAGTACATTTCCACTATCTCTTGCTGCACCACCATCTGGTCATTCTCAATATTCGCTCGTGCCATAGGGTTTGCAACTACAGATGACAAGCCACTCCTGATCTCTCCGTCGCCTTCAGATGTCACAATATCCCGATTGGGAGATTGGGATGTAGCCGAGGGTGAAACAGATGGAGACCCATTAACTGAGTTACTGCTAGGAACACTCTCAGCTGTAGGGTTGCCATTGGAGAAGCCTTGCACTAAGCGAACCCCGATTTCATTCAAGTCATCGTCGTTCTCTGCAGTGCTCAAGCTCTCACAGCTTTGTGAGACACCAAAGCACTCTGAAACCATCATGTGATTTTCTTTTACAATCTCCGGATCTGGAAACTCGATCCTATTGAGCTCACAAGGAACTGAACTTTCCCCGTCCGCTTTTGCAGTTGATGATGAAGTAATATCCATAACTTCGGGTGAAGCTCCAGAGTAAGTCAGCGACAGCTCGACAGAACCAGATGGGGTTTGATCCAGATCACACGCGAACAGAGAAAATGCTCGAGCCAACTTCCCGTTTGCTGCCAGAACATCTGAAAGAGGAACCAAAGCGAATCCTAATAGTTGGTCTTCAAGATAGTTCCTGATCCTGCTAAACATCCATATCTCACACTTTAGAGATGAATCGACTGTTCTGACATCAAGACAGAGGTTTTCATCAAAGACTGGATTCCTTCCTCCGCCATTAACGATCTGGGTTGAGACACTCTTATTGGGATTACTAGTCATATAAAGCTTGGCATAGACGTCTTGCTTATGGTATATGCATATATTGTGGATATCAGTTGCTTGGTGCATGTGAACTTCAAGAACTCCAATAACCCCAGAATTTTCCATTACAGTACCATCTCCACGAACCGAAAGATTCCTAAGCAACTTGCCTAAGTTTTGAACAATGAAATCGGATTTAGGCTCCGAAGATTCGAGCACAACCATGGAATTTGACAACATGACTGATAGTCACCTAAAAACCAGTACCCAAGATCCTAACCAGAGCTAAAGCAGAAAACAAACCTTCCTAAAACCCAGAGGCCAAGCACCCAAAACCCAAAATCCTAACTTTATCTGAAAGAAGAAGCAAATTTGTGTGCCTTAAATAGGAAGTGCTTAAATTTCAAAATTCAAAAGCAGCCAGATGAAGAAACAACAATTGCTGGCAATGTTTCTGTTGACTTTCTAGCAGCCCTAAATCTCAATCAACTGCTTAATACTACAAAACAATGGTCAAATTCACACATCAGAAGACAACAAGAACTGAACTTTCAACAAATCCCAATAATAACCATGTTAAATAGTGGGTCTCAGAACAAAATTAACCAAACAATACAAACTAAAAATCAAAACTTTAGGTAAAATTATCAAAACCCAGAAGGCTATCACTTGCAAACTTACAGTTACAGCCCAAAACTGCAGACCAAGAACCCAGAAGCCAAAATTCTGCAGTCTAAACCTTCAAAGTGAAGTGGGATTAAAACCCTATAATCTTCCAAATCCACTCAACAGCTGTAATAAAAGTGAAATGGGAAAATCAAATTATAATAGACAAAAGAGGAGAATCAAACAAAATCATTGAAGAAGAGTTTGATGATTGATTACTTTTCTCTCTCTTGTACACTCATTTTCTAATTTTATGTATTGCCGACAGATGAAAATGCCATATAGATTCATATTATTTTATTGGGCTTGATTTGTTGTCTCTTTTACCATTTTCATTTCTATATATAAAAAAGGATTAGTTTAGAGCATACGTTAACTAAAAAGCTATTCTAGAGAGTGAAAATGTAAAAATTGCATTCCAATGGAGCTCTCTAACTCCCTGCAATAGGGAACTCCCCACATTTCTTTTCTCTCTCCTTACATGTAAAGAGAGAGTGAAAATGTGGGGAGCTCCCCACATTCTCTCTCACGTTACTTTTTGATTTTTTATTATACCTTATTTTACTTTACTCTCTCTCCTACCAACTTTTTATTATTAAAAAGTAATAAATATTATTAAATTAATACATGTAGTTTAACTGTAGAGAGGATGATTGGAGTTAAACATGAAAAAATAGCTCTCTATCCTAATTCTTATGCAAATCACTTTTCATATTATTTTAAATATAAGGAGCACCATTGGAGATTCCCTTATAGTCCACTATAACAAATTAAAGAAACGGATGAAAACGAATTAAGCCTATCCTATTAGTCATAACTTAATATAATTATGTTAAATAGAATGGCTAAAAAATTTAATTCTGATGATGAGACATTAAGTGGACCATGTTATAGTCAGAACTATAAGCCAATTGATGATACACAAAATTAATTGGCCGGATTGGCAACAGTAATTATTTTTCAACTTTAGAAAAATAATATAGAAAATGTCATTATCTGATCTTGCAATTAATATTTGATTGAATTCTGAATTATGATAACATTTTATTTACCAGCTCACATTCTTTGAACCCAAGAGTCACTAAGTTGTAAACATGCGTATTTAATTCTACTCCCCTGTAAGTATCATTTCAACTTATTAACATAAAATATTTAATATTTGTTGTATATTGTACGGCATGGCAGTGGAACTATGGTATGTGACGTCGTATATCTTATCTATGAACACATTATTTAACTTTACCGTTTTAAAATAAAAGACTTATTTGTAATAAAATTGTTATTACGTTTAGTGTTGGCATAATTTTTTAGATCGTTTGGTATAACATCATGCGCTCAGTTTTAGGAAAGTTTTCGATCTTTCCTATTTGGTTCTCAGAAACGTGACGACAAAGGGAATCG
>JAYMTP010004477.1:0-14871 GCA_036897365.1 Geranium brycei
TTGACGACTTAGAAACTTGTTAAGCCCCTGTTCTGAGCTGACATAAAATTCAAAAGGAAGGAGAGTAACTCTAGCAGATACTTCAGTAGCAGCAGCCAAATACTGTTTAGGACTTGAACCATCATATTCATGTCCCTACCTTGAAATCGGGGCATATTCTTGGCCCGCCATTAGATAAACATATTCTTGGAGAGTTGTAGATCAAATCAAACCACTGTCATTGCGTTGAGAAACAATCTGACAAGTGTATGCCTCCCCGAGATTATATGTCGAGCCAACAAGGCCTACCTTTATTGAGACAACTATCTTGTATTAAGATGGAGTTTCATCAGCTACATTGCTAGATAGAAGATCCTAATACTGCAGTCAGGCCTAAAACCTGCTCATGGTTACTCTCCTTCCTTTTGAATTTTATGTCAGCTCAGAACAGGGGCTTAACAAGTTTCTAAGTCGTCAAACAAGATCGTGGATGCTTTAATGACAGTGATACAGAAATAAAAAGTTCCTGTTTAAAGAATATAGATGCTAGTCAAATAAAATAAATATATGGAAGTCACAGAAAAAAACAGTGAATTAGGGGTGTCATCCAAATGGTGGTGATCATGTTTAATTTCCTCTCAACCACCATGTGATGGTACGGTAAATGTATTGGGGCAGTTAGAGGAAGATCATTCACTTGTGTCATCAAAATCCTATTCTGATCCCCAAAACCAGACAATGTCTGGAACTGATACCTGCCTTATAGAAGGATATATAATGATGCTTGATTCAGATGTTAACAATACCCCCAAATTTGGCATCTCACCAAATTTCTCCCCAAGCTCGAATTATTCTGCAACCTTTTGGGCATGAAAATGGAGTATACAGAAGCAGAAAGAATGCCTAGACCATGTCAAGGTTTGAAACTTCAAAACAATCTTTATTTGTCTCTGCTCATGCTAAAACACAAATACAGTACAATCAGATTCAAATGCAAGCATAAACCTATGTAGCAAGGATATGATGGGATGGGATGCTGCATTACATTCTAATATAGAGTATGGGTACTGCATATGAGGCGGTGAAAAAGGTAATTTTCATTACAGATATAACAATTTCCAATACAAACTCGTCTCCAGTGACCTGTATATTATATGTACACTAGTAATGAAGCATCGTTTAAACCCAGAAGGTTAATCCCCTACAACCATATTATTTGAGTAAAAAAATAACAGTACTTGGAGCTTATGTACTGATACATGGATGCATTCTAATTTTTAAAATACTTAACAGATTAAGGATCCATTTTGAACACATTTATAATATGAATAGATAAGTTCTCGCGCTGCAGCCAACACGTCACATTAAAAATGATTTGTTAGCAATCCGCGTGCATGTGTAAAACCAGTTAACACTAAACATATGAAGCCAATGCATCAATCCAAAATCAAGGTACCACAAGCATTTACACCATAACTCTCCAAGATGATTGCAATTGACTGACATGAACGAATTGAAGCCAAAATACAAAATAAATCACCAATTCCAAACAAATAAAAACCATATCACTTCAACATTATGACTTGTTTCACCTGGCTACCAGAATCTACCATTAAACAAGACATAGTAGATTCAACAAATCAATCTCAAAGAGTGAGAAAATCACAATAATGTCTTTACATTTGTACCTAATCAATGTTCTCGTCCTGATTTTCACATATCACAGGCACGCCAAAAGTTCAAAACCACACACAATGTAACACCAGCACTACACTATTCAAATTATGTACACACACCATTCTATATTCTAGTCCCCGATTCGTCTTTTTCTCGGCAACCAAACAGAGAAAATCCGTCGTTTCCAAAAGAAAGAGAAGAAAGTGGGACCTATATTTACCTAATGCCCACTAACAAGCATAAGAATTCAATTTTCTTTTTCTAGTCTCCAATTCTACCAGAGACCAAACAGAACAAGTAGAACAAAAGCAAAGATGGAGGTCGATACCTGATCCGGTAGATTTTCCGAGAAAGTGCCGGAAAATAAAATCCGACCACACTATAGCTTGAGTGCGCAATAAAGGTGCGAAATGAAGGAGAAATGGCATTTCCGTAAATACTACTCGATGCGATGGGGTTTTCGGGTGACTCTCTAATCTAATATATCCACGTAATAATCAGTCTTTAATCCAGTGGGACCCACATAAGCAGCGGTGGGACCCACACACCAAACACGTCAGCAAAGAAATTAAAAAACATAGAGACTAAATAACCAGAAGAGTCGCCTTCTTCTCCGAGTAAGGGCTCGAGCTCGATCTAGGGTTTTTGCTTTCACTCTCATGCTCTTCTCCACGGAAGCTCCTCAGAATCACTGTTTCATTTCTGGTCAGTTCTCTATTCTCTCCTCTATCTCAAAATTTACCTCCAAAAGGTTTTTTTATTTCCATTTGGAGAGGAATTTCAGTTTTGGGTTTGTTAATTTCCTGGAATTTAATTTCTATTTCCATTTTTTGATTTAAAACGGTTCTTTTGGAGCTTAGATAGCAATGGAGTGGTGCAATTTTGCAATTGTAGCTACTGTAAATGCTCTATTTGAAGAATTTGATGCCAACATTGAAGTTTAAGTGTCTGTTATGTTACAAGACGATTGTAGAAGAAAATTTGAACTGTATAGGAACATCCTTCATCGTTTTAGCTATTTACGGGCCTTATTTGAGCTCAATTTCTCCAGGAACTTCAATTTTAGCTCAAAAGGGAACCATTTGAGTTGGACCATGGCCTCAAATATAGTTCCTTTTGTACCAGTTCAAATTTAATTTTTTTTCCAGAGTTTCGGGTGAGCCGTGAGCTATTAGAATCTATGTGTTGCGAGGATGCTCGAAATATGATTCAATGTTTAGTTTCCTCAGGCTTTTCTCGTTTATAAACCTTGGATGAGTAGGAACCCAGTTAGGATTGGAATTGTACCACAACGGTTGTGTTAGTTACTTCATATAGTGTTACATTCATGTGATTGTGATTTATATTAGGATTTTAACAACCATACATATAACCTACTTAGTCTTAGTGTTTCTAGTCCATGCTCGAACTTGCATCTTCTCATATCGACGGATTGTTGATAAAGGAGGAAAATGAAATCACCTAGGTCTCTTTTTCGAAGGTGGCTTTGTTCTAGGCTTATAATTATGCTGGTGTTAGTTTGATTCTTTTCAAATCGTTTCTCTCTAATCAACTTTTTGTGGGATAAAACTGACTCTTTTCATCCTATAGGAGTGTAATGGACAGAAAATTTGCTCAAGGATTTGATTCTGATGAAAGTGATCTAGAACTGCAAGCTGAAAGCTATGAGGAACATGGAAAGGTAGAGGATGAGCTTCCAAAGAACTTGAATTTATGTGATGCTGAAGATGAAAAAATAGAGCAGGAATCTCTTGATACAAGCATGAATGCTGAAGGTTTAGAACCATGTATAGGGATGGAGTTCAATTCAAGAGAAGAAGCGCGGGAGTTTTATGTCTCCTATGGTAGGCGTACTGGTTTCACCGTACGTATACATCATAATCGTCGTTCACGAGTAAACAATCAAGTAATAGGTCAAGATTTTGTATGTTCAAAAGAAGGCTTTCGTGCAAAGAAGTATGTATACAGAAAAGACAGAGTTCTGCCCCCGCCGCCAGTCACCCGTGAAGGCTGTCAAGCAATGATACGGGTAGCTCTAAAGGATGGAATGAAGTGGGTAGTCACCAAGTTTGTTAAGGAGCACACTCATAAACTGATGAGTCCTAGTAAAGTACCTTGGCGAGGATCTGGGAAGCATTTAGTCAGTGAGGTATGTTTGTGATTGATTTTTTTATGAACTTATTATCTAAATTGATGTTTTATTTTGAGCAATGAGATGTTTTAGGTTTACAAAGTGAATTAGTTGAAGGATTGTTAGTTTGTTACTTTAAACAATCAAGTTGCATCTTATGTATGTGAAGAATTATCCTTTTATCCAATTTTACCCTGAACTGATCTATCCTTGACGGCCTATTATCAATATCCCCTCATTAGAATTTATTTTTATTAGGTTATTGGAATTGCTAAGACAACCCTATCTAGTAATTTCATCTAAGCCTTAGTGTGCAAGGTGTTAAGTTTGTGAGTCTTGTATACCAATTGGACTCCGGTGAACTTATAATTTCCAATATTTGTATTAATTAGTACTAATTAGTTTTTTTTTATTTCATTGATTTACAATCGTATGCACACATCTGACATAGTTTGGGGGAAGATTCTATTGTTCAGTTTTAAATATTTATTTCATTTAGTTTCTGAGGAAACTTGCTTTTCCTTTAATGTTAAACAATTTGATGACATTTTTCCTACAACTTGTTGAGTTAGTTGGAGATTCATGCTACCAACTGAGCCAACCAACTTTATCTGATTGAATAATATGGAAATTGGCAGTTCATGTAGCCAACCAAATTAGTTGACAAGTTTAGATAAGTTTGTATGCAGGAACATGGATACTTATTTGGGGCTTGTATGGTTTTAGCTCAGTTTTGCCTGCACTTACATTGACATATAAAATAGGTTTTATAGGGTTATGTTTTAAGTACACGAACCCATTGATGGCCACCACATGTTGTATTGCTTTAATGATATGAGATTTGCGCAATTTGATAAAAAGTTGATATTGTACTAAATGATTATCTCTATGCTATTCCCTCAAATGCAACCATGAAGAATGGAAAGACGTCTGCTCCATTTTAATTTTCTTATTAGAAGGCATGTGTTAAACTGTATGTTGGTCAGAACATTGTCCCTGACTGACTGTAGTTTATGTTCGTATATTGCTTTTTGAATCGGTATCTTAATCATTTGAAACACATGTATATTAAACATGGTTTTTTCCCTTTTGTAGGATGAGAAAGATAAAAGAATCCGTGAACTATCCCTAGAACTGTACAATGAGAGACAAAAATGTAAGCGAAGGTGTGCTGCATACGAAGAGCAGTTGAATACAATCTTGAAAGATTTGGAAAAGCACACAGAGCACATTTCTAGAAAAGTTTCTGATGTAGTTCAGAGCATAAGAGAAATCGAGGAGGCCCAGACAGATGATTCAGACACTGGATGGAGCTAATTGCAGATGAAATGAAAGTAGCTTGTGAAATTAGCTCCTGGTGTAAGGTCACTTTCATTTTAAATCCTTATTCATTTTAGAGCAATTTTGTGAGTTAATTATTAGTGTAACATTATGTTTCCATGTCAAATATGTTGATAAGCTTTAGTTCACTCTTCAATTCAGATAAATTATATCCACCACCATTTAGAGATTGGTAATGATTTAGGTTTGTCCTTGCTCCGCTCCCCACCATTGTCAGATTTTGTAACCATGGTGGGATGTGGAGGATAATATGTAGAACAAACATAATCGAAATTATGCAATTACAAGAATAAATGGATCTACGCAGTTCACGAACAATCTGAAAGACATCATGAAGAGTTATTGAGAACTTAGTAGTATAGTTATTGAGAACGTGTCAAACTAACTATCTCCGTTCTACACCAGAACTGCTTTATCAGGATTTCTATTTGTTCATTTTTTTCTCTCCGAATGAATTTTTTATTGTGCTGTGGTTGGGAATTAGAATGATAATAAATCCATTAGTTTGGTTTTTTTTTGAGAGAATCCATTAGTTTGGTTTAGGTGGCCTATGGAATAAAAAAAAACTTTAGGTGTACTCAGACGAAAAACTTTATGTTTCGTTAGGTGTACCTAGTTGCAATTACCCATAACTAATATGAAGTATTTAATTTCAATCTTCATTCATTCGGCCATTGCTGATATAAAAACGACGGAAAGTCTCTAGTGTATTGAGAACTATTGAAGAAAATGAAATAAAATCATCAAAAATTACCAAAACCTTATGCAGAAACAATTACATTACATACCACCATTTACCAATCTGGCAAAAACCAATATAACCAAAACCAAAAGGTAGAAAGAAACAAACAAAAAAACACAGATACATCCAATTTCAGTTCTGTCCTCTGTTTTCATGGTCTCTGCTACAAACAAATGAACAATACCAATATGTATATACAATACATAGATGAAAATGAAATTAACACAAAGCGCCAAGGCCACCTTTCTTCATCATTTGCCTGAACTCATTGTAATCGACCTTACCGTCTCCATCGGAATCGACCTTGGTGATCATGTTCTTGCAGTCCTCGGCCCCCGTCCCCTGCTTGATCCCGAGCCCCTCGAGCACCGTCCTGAGCTCGTCGTAGGTGATGAATCCGTCCCCGTTCTGGTCGAACACGTTGAACGCCTCCCTCATGTCCTCCTCCATCTCGTCCCGATCCCCCATTATCGACTGGTACAGCTCCCCAAACTCCGCCAGGTCCACGCACCCGTCGTTGTTGTCGTCCACCTTCTCGATCATCTGCCTCAGCTCCTCCCGCGGGATGAAGATCCCCAGATTCTCCAGCGAGTCGTTCAGCTCCTTCTGCGTGATCCGCCCGTCGCCGTTCCTGTCGAACGTGTCGAACACTCTCTTCAGCTCCTCCATGTCCATTCGAGCACGGCGGTGGCGATGCTGGTGCGTGTGCGTCTTGGTGTTTGGGAGAGGATCGATCGATTGATGGTCGCGGCACCACCGAGATCGGATCGATCGGACGAAGAAGAAGAGAAGGATTGAGTTTTGAGAAAGGTTGCGGAAAAGGCAAATTCCGGAAGGAAATAGGTTGCGTTTTGAGATCGGGGGAGAGAATCTGTGGTGTTTGTTTGTTTCCCGAGAAAACTGGTGGACAGAGCTATATTTGTTGTGTTTTATAATTTTCTAAAGACGCGTTTCTCATGTCTGTTGCTTCGCTTGTTGGTAATGGTATTCATTTTTATATTTGAATAATTACGTGTTCAATTACATATCTGTAATTTTAATGGGTTGAAAAAAAGTAATCAACGGTCGAAAACGGAATTTAAAACTAGATGTTTAATTAATTATTTAAATTTGGGTTAATTAATTAATTATATATTGAAAATAAAATGAGTAGAGTTAATTAAACTTCATAATTACGATGCCGCAAAGTAAGGTGGCCGGCGAGTGACGGTTACATTGTAACGGCTGTTCCCGCGTGATGGGTGACACGTCGACAGCATGACAAAGAGACCGCTGTGGCTATGATGCCTATGTGGCTTTTTATTTATTGAGGACGGCTATGATAAATAATTATTCATATATTAATAATTATTGTTGTTGTGAAATTACTCTCCCTTTAGTGTTCAACGTTTATATCTCCAACGGTAATATTTGAAATTGCACTGGAAAGGCACTATGTAAAGTACAGTAGGGATGGCAATTTCCCCATCTCCAAGGGGGATCTGCGAATCCGGACGAGAACGGGGAGGGGAATCTCCGAACTCGAACAGAATGAGAATAGAGTGAGGTATTCCCGCCCCACTCTATCCCGCTCCGCCTCGATATATTAAAAATGCATATTTATTAAAAATTGATCGTCGGTTTTGTAATACAGCGGCTCATGAGTTAGCTAAATATGCTTAACTAATAATAGTTGGGATCATGGTGCGGGGTTTGTCTCACCAAACGTTGCCTCAACTGCCCGGCTTGATGTCGGGTTAGTTTCCTTTTAAATAAAATAAATATAACTAGTTTTCAAAAAAAAAATTTTAAAAATAACATTTAAAAAATATATTTTTTATTAAAACAATATTTTATAATACATATTTAATGAATCAATAGCATTTTAAGTATATTTTTAATTAAAATAAAAGTTTTTAATACAAATTTTATTAAAAATTAAATATATTTTAACATGATTTTGAGTTGGAGACGGAAAATGAGAAATTCATGTACCCGCCAGGGATTTCATACCCCCGTTAGAAACGCCCCGAACCCGCTCCATTTTTATCGGGGACGGAGATGGGATTGTCAAATCTACCCCGAACCCGCTCCATTGCCATCCCTAAAATACAACTTAATTATAACAACTGGTTTGACTTATCAAACATTTAGGCTTTAGCATAATATTTCAATCACCCCATTTGCAAAATCAACAAACGGCAGCAAATGCAGGAAACCAGTTCCAGGTTCCAATATTTCTCTCTGAATTTTCAACAGACCCGGTTTAGCTTAAGCCAAACGCATTATAAAAGTAAATAAGCCAAATTGTGTTGCAATTTCTTACAAATCATCCCAAGGAACAACTTTTAGGTAGCTTCCACTTCAGCTTAGGTATGTTAGTTCAATACTCCTCAGTTTTTCGGGTAAATTTGTGTATTTTCCACTATTTTTCTCATATTTTCTCCATACCTAAACAGAGGACTCAAACAAAAATTTGAAGTCTTGAATTCTGAAATTTGTATGGTAGAATATGAAATAGGGACATTACTCACTAATCAGTGCGAATATGCTAAATATTTGGTTCAAATCCATTGTAATATAATTTCAGCTCAAAGTTAGACTCTTCTTAAAATTAAGCCGAGCTCGAACCTCATCCTCAAAACTCAATACACTCGCATGGGAGCTCTTTAATATTTAATAAATCATACGTGCAACTTTTAAAAAAAAATTTCACTAATACTTACAATAATGCTAGTCAAGTTAAATTGAGCCGAATTCGAGTTTTATGTGTGCTTGTAACTGCTCCATCAAGTTCAAGTCTTTAGCTTTGCTAAAATATTTTCGTAACCTATCAGAAAAATAAATATTGGAAGGTAAAATTTATATAATTCAAACACCTGGTACTGGATCAAGATCAGAAAAGATAATTTATAGTCAAATCAATAGCTAAGATGTTACTAAACACAAGACAAGCAACATCTTAGTTCATAAGACAGCCTTTTAATGAGACAATCAGACATCCAAATTTGTATACACAAAACACATACCAATCAAGGCATATACCCATGGTGTTCCAAACCACTTGAATACAAGCTACAAACAACTTAGAGATTGCTTTCATACATGATAATAACAGGTAAAATCCATTCTAAAAGAGGAAATAATTATATTGTTGGTCAATAACTAGTAGTTAATTAGTATATAATCTCTCAAATAACTCATATTTGTTTCTTTACTCTTTACCATCAATGATTTTCTTTTCCATTTTGAGGTTTCTCCCAAGTACCAACCAATTCTTCAATCCTGTCAAAGGCAGGTTAAGGATACATCAGAATAGCAAATATCAAAAGTCTAATTACAAGGTCAAAATTCACGATCAACCAGTAAAATCAAACTCGAGCCTAATCCAAACTACTAACATACATGATATCATCAACGCGATAGAAACTACAACGTATTCATTTTCATTAGCTATTATGTACATTACCTTGGTATCACTTCATTTCAACGCCTTCCTCCAGAGATTTATTGCCATTGGTGAGATCTTTCTCTCTCCAAATCGCATGCACTTCATCGGTCCGGAATCGCTGTGTAAATGTTGACTCCTCCATTGGAGTTACGGTCCCGTGAGCATAAGCAAGGAGGCCTGTGTATGCAATCATTGCCCCATTATCCACGCAGTACCTATCATCGGTAGCAAACAGCCTTCCTCCTCTCTCGGAGCACATTATTTTCATCATCTCCTGCAGGCGCTCGTTGCAGCCTACGCCGCCAACGATAAGGACATCTTTCGTGTCACAATGTGCCATTGCCCGTTCTGTAATCTCCACAAGCATTGCAAAGAGCGTTTCCTACAACATAAAGGAGAATATATATAAGAGCAAAACATAATTCGACTTATAGTAACAAGGATTGCATAAATAGCAGCTTTGCCAGCTTCTTCATATGGAAGGAATGAAAGCTACCTGTAGGGAGTAACACAAGTCTGCAGGTGTACACTCGTTATTTTTCAGCTTCTCGACAGCAGTGGCCTCAATGTAGCTCAATATTCCGCTAAAAGATACATCCATTCCTTTCACAGCATAAGGAAGGTCTATGAACTGCTCTCCTTTCTTAGCCAGCTAGTGAAGGGAAAAAACCGTGCAAAGCAAGCAAGTCAAAATTAAGTAAGATCACTAAACTCGATCTCTTATGATTATGAATTGGCAATGAAAGAAATAGAATAATGCTTTAGATTAAAGAGAAAATTTGTAAAACAGTACGATTACACCCCAAGTACAAAGTATTGAACATAAGATCTTCGCAATTCATCTTGGAAGACGAGGATAGCATAAATAGATTAAAAGGAATTTAGAATTGATATAGGAACCTCAAGCTTCATATAAATCACATTCTATTTTTTCAACTATCTATCTTGCCTTACCTCTTTCTTGTTGACAACTAATCCACTAGGCTATACCTTGTTTACATACAAAATAAAAAGTGTGCTTATAGAAACATTTAAACCGTATTACACTGCACAGATGACATATCATGCATACAGACATGGCTTCAGGATGAAAAAACTATACAACACATAAAGAGCTAGATAGCAGTTATCTCATGTTCATGTTGATATTATTATTAAGTATTAACCCAATCATATATTCATAATCCATCTGAAAATTTATGTAAAGCAGATTCTAACATATAATAAATAATAATGTGTCATAAATAAGAAATTTCAGAGATAGTTCTCACTTTCCCTGATGTAACAAAAGCCATGAACATTCACACACCTGCTCAATATTGTATCCAGGACTAGGATCATTGGAAAGAGTCAAAACTCTTGCAAACCGATCCAAGCAATTCCCAACAGCAATATCAATGGTCTCCCCGAAGATTCGGTATCGCCCTTCACTATATGCAATTACTTGAGTATTACCGCCACTGACATACAGCACAACAGGATCATCGGCTCCCGTCACAATCCTCCCCATCTCAATATGTGCAACACAATGATTAACTGCGACAATAGGCTTTTTCCACAGCTGTGAAAGAACTCGGATAACAATGGCACTGACTTGCAGTGGCGCCCCCATTCCAGGACCCTTGGTGTAGCATAGGCAGTCTATTTCTTGAGGAGTTATTTTTGCAGTCTCCAACGCTGATTTTACCAGTGGAAGAATGTGTTCAAGATGGTGGTGGGCAGTTTCACGGGGGAGGAATCCATGGCCAGGAGGGGTAATATAGGTGTGGCGAGGGTTTGATAGAATAGTTCCATCTAAGGTCACGACTCCAACACCAATCTTGTTTGCAGAACCTTCAAATCCTAAGGCAATCATTCTCTTCATGTTTAGAAGAAAAGTAGAGATCCTGTAGTTTACACAAAAAAGAGATAAAAGGTTCAGCTTATCAATAACCGTATACGGAAAGCACATTTTCACCAGATAAAGGACATTAAAGTTCATCGAATAATACAAAGACAGCCTATGAGATGTAACATTCTAAACCAAAGCACAACTTACCAGAAATTCATTCGAAAGCATTTCAAGTTTAAACACAACGAGTTGGGCCATTATAACAATTCATTCCCGTATCAACATACAAAGAGAGAACAATAAAAGATCATAAATTTAAACAAAACATCAGTACCATACCCAAAGAGCAAGCCTGCAAAATTGAATTCAGCAGAGCAAGAGAGAAAGTGATCCCAGAAGAAACATTTATAAAAAGAAAGGAGGGATTAATATGAGATTAGAATCTAACATTAATCAATCTGTTCCTGCCAATTAAGCAAAAAAATTAAAACCCCTAAAATGTCAGATTAGTTCAATCCAATTTTTTTTTAAACTTTCATATTTATAAAAGAACTTTTTTTCACATACATCTCAACACAAAAATCATGGATGAGCAATGAATTAACTCAATTCCCAACTGGTTCATTGCTTATAATCAAACAAATTCCAAACCAATTTACCAACAACAACCCAAGATCCCTCTGGACTTGGAAAGCAGTAGAAGCCCATGGAAGACCAAATAAATAACAAAAACTAAGTTTTTTCACTGAAAATCGAACCGGGAATTTCATCGAACACGTGAAGTGCAACCCAACAATGAACACAACACAACCCAAAACCGTAAACCAAACCAAACCAACCCTCTTCGATTAACAATCTACACATGAAACTTTTCATAAGAAGAAGGTGAAGAAGAAATGGAACCTGTGGCGGCGGAGAGAGAGGAGATAACGGTAACTGCCAAATAGGGTTTCACGAAAAGCTCTCTGCACTGAGTATCTAATCGTTATTGACCAATCTCACCAAGTCAGCGGGAAAGGAAATTAATTGCGTGTGAGGGTGTATACAGAAATTACATGAACCCGCAGGAAATTAATTGCGTGTGTGCCCTAGTGGGCCTTACGATGTTGGGCCCGAAAATGGGCTTCACTCTAGGAAGTACATACGGGCCAGCAAATTTGTAACTGTACGTTCACTGTCGGAATGTTGTTTTATTTAAATTTAAATAAGATAATTATCTTTTTTTGGATTTTTTGGGTATCAATATATTGCTGTTTATTTAAATGAGATAATTATCTTTTAGGAGTTTTTGGGATGATTTTGCACATAAATGTATTGTTTATTTAAATGAGCTAATTATCTTCTTTTTTTAGATTTATTGGGATAATTTTGCATATCAATAATGTATTGTTTATTTGAATGGCGTAATCATCTCTTTTTTTGGGATACGATTTATCGAAAACATCTCAGTTGTGTAATAGAAACCTACAATAGAATGGAATGAATATAATAGTCTTGCTTCGTTGATAAAGTCAATGAAATAATACTCGTAAATGTATATATTGGTAAGAGTAGTACATGTCAAAATCTAAACATTATAATTACGCACATATTTCTCCTTTCTTGCAACCAAAGAAAGCCCTCTCGAACGGCCGCTATCGAGAATTTGACTTCGCAATTGATTTCAGCGATAATTGGGAGGCGATTACGCTCTCTGCCGCCAACGAGCTCCTTAGCGGGGAAAGATTTGGCGGCCGATATATGAAAATGTCATTGCCAATGGAAATTTGTGAGGATTTCAAATATCCATCAAAAGAAGTGATACCGTCTTTGAAGACCAACGAGAGTAACAAAACGGAAATTTGAAGTCGTTGTCAGGTCATCAGGAGGTGTGACTTAGGGCGATATGATTCTTGTTAGTGGTACATGTTTCCTTTATCATACAAAGAGGCAAAAGTAGAGTTGTTGGTACGAAACGTTGTAGAGAGAGTGGAGCAGTGACAAAGACGGTTGGAGAATTGTAGCGATATAAATAGCTAGTAATAATATTAGTTTATTCAATAAAAGTAAGTTAGTTTTTAATTTGAACCGGTTAGACTAGATTTGAAATGATCAAACCAGTCTTATTCAAATCAAAATTACTGAAGGCATTTTCATCATTTTACAATTAGTTTAATCGTAACGAAAGTTAACATCGTGTGGTAACTTCAGACAAAAGCAAAGTTCAATCACCGCATGAGAGCAAAATTTACTTCACTACGCTTATGTGATATTGAGTAATAGTTCAGTGCATGTTTATGATAGTACACATTTTAAAATTTTAGAACACATCTAGAGGAGTTTTAGTTTTTTAAACATCAATTTTTAACAGAAGTAGACGAAAATTCTAACAGTGAGAATTGCAATTCTAAGAGAGTCGTGTTGTTAAAAATATTTTTAAAAATAGAGATAGTTATGTAAGAAACAACTGATTATAAGGATATGTATACGAAGTTTTCCCAAATATTTATTATGGATCCATGGGCTCTAAACATTTGTAAATAGAGGATTGTGATATATCTTGACTTGAGGAGTACATTTATAGATGCAATAGGTGTAATAAAAAGGAAAGTAAATCAATGAATAAAAGCATAATCGTTTTGTGCATTATTTAAGAAAGAAAATCACGAAGTGAGAATGAATTAAATCATGAAGATTTCTTTCCTTCGTCAATTACATTTATGTTAGATTTCGATTGACAAAAAAAACTAACAGGAAATATTGTAATAATAAAATTGGTATATATAGCTTCATCTCAATTTGCATGATATAGGTGATGGGTAATACCTAAATTGACAACCTTATTGTGATTATAATTAATTGGATGGAATCCATTTATGATTACATATTCAATCATAAATTTAATTGTTTACCCTACATGTATTTTTCTCAATCATGACTGGAGTGGAAAACGAGATATTGTTTATTTATCAGTGAATTAATTTGCATTTTTTTGAAAACCATCTAACTTTATTACGTAAACAAAGTTAGCTGCATGTTAATAAGTAGAACAACAACAAAATTCGATGAGACAATACTCTCACTTGAACCCCCGAAACTGGGAAGTTAACAACAGACTTGGCTAACATCGCATTCAAGCACGATTCAGTAGCAAACATAGTAGTAATAAAACGATGAACCAATAAGATCACAAATCGGAGGCAAGTCGACTCGACCCATTTAGTATCATGCAGAGTCATGACCTCCATCTCGACTGAATGGAGAAATCCCATAATCTCGCTGCAGAACACTTTAAACAGGGCTCCTCGATAACCCCATAGACAAATCGACTCGAACCAGTTAGCATTATACAACGCCACAGCCTCCACCTCGAATGGATGGAGAAACCCCGTGATACCACTGCAGAATGCATTAAACAAGCTTCCTCAATTCACCCTGCAATCAATATCCTTAATCCAACGATAGCGATCGACATCTCTAGAGAAATCACGAATCTTTAATAATTCAAGTCCTCCAAGCTCTTCGTGCTTACCAGGATCGGCCCATCGACGCCAGAGAACCCCCGATCCCTCCCAGTACTGAGTCATTAAGCGGGGATTGAACACCGGAAAAACAAACCAATTGAACTGGATGCAAAAACCAGCCATATAGGGATCAAACTCTGGTGTTCAAAATTGCTCCCCCGAGTCACTACGGCTGTCGCCCGATTCCGGTGAAATTCTGCCACAACTCGCGAAAATCGTCAATCCCATCACCCGAAA
>JAYMTP010004478.1:0-14870 GCA_036897365.1 Geranium brycei
TATAAATTATAATATCAAATTAATGATAATAATAATAATAATAAATAAATCATTTTCAAATTATAACATAACTTATATTTCGTTCATTTATTTTAATATATTTTTATTCATATAAATATTAAATTACTCAATCTACCGAAACCAAATATTATATAATGATAAATTATTTCATAATATAAAAATTAAGAAGTAAATTAATTATTAAAATTTCAAGATATAAAACAAAAAGTTTATTGATCTGTTAAAAAAACTTCATTGATCAGTTGGTTAATTACTTAGATTATGACAATATAAGACTTCATTTACGAAATAGTGTGTTTTGAATCAATTATTAATATATCATTCTTAAGGTCTCTTAAGAATCAAAAGTTATAAAAAAAATATTATGTTCAAATTTGTTTTTGCAAAATGAAAATAAAATAGAAAAACATATAACTTAATTTGAGGATGAGAATAGGGACTGGGGCCTTGAATTGGAATTCAAAGTACCTGAAAATATGAGATTTTGGGTCCGAGATAGAGTTACTTTTAATGATTGCTTTAGGGGGTTAATTGAGAATATTTTTGTTTTTTTTTGCTCTATTCAGCTTGCCAAATAGTTGCACAGTCAATTTTGACTGTGAAAAGACCAAAATACTTCTTGTATCTTAAAACACGCCGTCAAACAAGCAATAATTATCCTAAGAAAATTGATTTATCATACCCTGAGTGAAACCAACCGATTCAAAAACCAAAAAATTGCCTAATGAAATTCTAGTATCGTTGGCGAATATGTCATGCTTAAAGCAACTCATTTCCCGTCCAAACCGAGTCTCGATCAAGACTACAAACTCGTACCGACATAAAGAAAAAATCTAACACAACAAAAATCAAAACTTCTAGAGACCATGGCTTATATCATATCTCTAAACAATAGTATTTCAATTTATATAACATCAACTCTAAATATTTAAAGCCTATAAACTACCCCATATTATAGCACAAAATAATAGTTTTGGCTGTGTTGACAAAACAATGAGTTGAGTAGCTCATGTTGATCTAATTTATTTTTCATTAGAAAACCAATTAAGTATGTACTCAGTTTTACTTGTAATTATTTGTATAATAATTTCAATGAAAGTATAATTAAAATAAAGTTGTTGGATTTGGGGCTGATGATTTGGTCTTACTTGAACTTGAGCACGATCCTCTGTGTTAGATTGAAACAAGTCTATATACTAAGCACATGCATTTCATTTTTTTCTTTCAAAAAGAAGATCGACTCTGAACAAAACGCCATGTTCACAAAACGACCAACTAGAAAGACAAACGACAAGGACCGAAATTATGGTCAACAGAGCAAATCGACCGATCGAGACCTGTCACCGTCTTCACTTTGGATTTCAGCCAGTTTTTGAATGTTCATGTTACGACTTGTGCGTGTAATAAAACAAACAAAAAGACACAAAGCACACCGTTGGAACCGCTCGCTCTTTAACTTTCGATCAGAGTTCAAGATTCAACACGACATTTACGTGGGGTGCGTTAAAAGTGGTTAAGAAAAGTGATATAATATTTAAAAAAAGTCCATTTATTTAAGTGGTGATGACACGTGAAACAAATATATGTATACTTTAATTAAGCTTCTAAAAATAAGATGATAGTATTATTATCCAGCTTTTGTAAATTTTATTCGTAAGGATATTGATTGTAGAGTTGATCGAGAAAGCTTGTTTAATGTGTGCTGCAGTGGGATTACGTGGTTTCTCCAATTATTAGAGGTGGGGGTCATGCCTCTGCATAATGCTAATTGGTTTGAGTCGATTTGTCTCTGAGGTTATCTAGAAACCTTGTTTAAAGCATTCTGCAGCGTGATCACGAAGTTTTTCCATCCAATCGAGGTGAAGATTGTGGCTCTGCATGATGCTAAATAGGTCGAGTCGTTTTGTCTCCGATCTGTGACCTCATTGGTTCAACATTTTACTACTACTATATTCGCTACTGAATCATGTTTGGATGCGATGTTAACCTAGTTTGTCGTAAGTTTTCTGGTTTTGGGGTTCAGATTGGGGTATTATCTCACCGAATCTTGTCGTTGTTCTTCTCAACATGTAGCTAACATGCGTAATAAAATTAAATGTTTTTCAACAACAAAAAATCCCGGATTTTAAAAAGAATAATAATAATAACATTATTACTAAATTTATTTTTTAAGTAACAAAAAATATTTATTATGTACTTTCTTTTAGATTCATGTATTTATCATTCAAAATATCACTGCTGAGTCTCGAATCCTAACCGCAAATAAGAGAGCTAGTACTTAGACCACTAAGCCAAAGCTCAACCGATTCTTTCTTACGTGTTTACTTCTAAAAGATCAACATGTTTTTGGAAAATACATATTTTTATGTTGTTTTAATAATTTTCTAGGAAAGGTAGAAGAAGAAACAGGAGAGAGGAAAGTTCAAGGTTAATGTCGAGGTAACTGTTTTAGGAATAAATGCCCGACCTTTCTATGAATATATGATATTTCTCAATGATAATAATTTTTTAATCAGTTTCAAAAGATAATAAATATCAAACTTTTAAGAGAGAAATTATTGTAATTTCTTTTAAAATTGTCATTTTCAAAGAAACAAATGGATAGAAAGTATATTAAAATACAAGTTAAATGATAAGAAAAAGACACATCTTTTTGCAATCATACCTATTTCAAACGGTGGATGCGTAGCCAGTGCTTTTTCATTTTACGATCTCGTTTGATTTAATATATAAAAGAGCTCGTTTTGCTTTTTTAACTAAACATAATCGTTGTCAATGTGGATTCTTCGACGCTAAGAAATCAATTTAGCCATGGACACGCATGCATGGCCCAACCATTTTTATTTATTTATCTTATAGCATATAAAAAATGTGCTTTCGTAGAAAGAGACTCCTAGTTGTGGACAACTCCATCCACGTAAATTCAATTCAATGGGAAAATTGCAAAAACCCAGTTAATTATTTATTTTTGTAAAAAATATTGTGTTTATTGTAAAAACTCTCTATCCACTTTACATCTTTTCACGACTTAATACATACAATTACAAAAACTCTTCAACTCTTCAAATAATCTTTTCATGACTTAATACTACAATTACAAAAATTCTTCAACTCTTCAAATATTATTTGTACTTCCACATAGAATCAGCATACAATACTTTTTTTTTGCACAAACTCATTGATATTTGTAATTGTATTATACCAAGTGATGATTGTTTTTAGAATTATAAATTTTTTTTCAAAATTTCATATATTTTAATAGAATTATACAATGGGTGTAAAAAATATAAGATGGACAACGAGTTTTTGTAATAAACACATTTTATAGAAACTTTATGCAAAATTAAAGTAGTTAGCCTAGAGTTTTTGCAATTTTCCTCAATTTACTTAAAATGAAAAAGGCAGCAAGATATTTATTTGTAAAGAAAAAGTTGCTCCCTCCCTTTTTCTCATCCTCTGCTTTGCTTTCTCCTCCTTCCACCATATTCATTTCCGGCAAATAAAGCCTAATTTACAAATTCTACCTACCAGCAATTAATAATATCATCACAATGGTAAAATAATAAAATTGAAATTTTTATTTGGATTTTGAGCTGCACCGTGACCGAATGTAGCTCCCGTTCAACGGGTGGAAATGGAGCTGACAGTTGAGGTGGCACGGGAACTTCACCGACCCGAGCGGGCCCACGCGCCACCTTGTCCTCGTGTCGCCTTTCAGCTCGAACACGATCTCGTTGCGCTTGAGCGAGTAGTCGACGTCCTCCATGACCTCGGGGTCGAGCGGGATGGAGGACGACTGCACGACGTAGTTGAAGTCCTTGGTGTCGTTCTTGGCGACGTCGAACGCCCCCGCCACGAGCTGGGCGATGCGGACCCCGTGGAAGGCGAGGAAGAAGCTGGTGTCAGAGAAGCTGGCGTGGGCCCTGGCGTTATCGTTCTCGGCCCTGATGACGATGTTGATCTCCGTCTCGAGGAGCCCCAGGGCGTCGTACTGGATGTTGTCGAGGTGGGCGTCCACCACGCTGATGAAGGGCACCCTCGGGTGGATCACCATGTACCCAACGAACACCACGATGCCAGTGACTATCACAGCTATCGCCACGATGGTGCAGATGATGGCCGCGCACCAGACCAGCCAATGGGTTCGTCGCTGCGAGCTGGGAAGCTTTCTCTGCATTGGATTGATTGCCCTCTCCTCGTCGTCGACACTGACAACATTCAGCCACAAAAAAGGATGATTCAGTTTTTATGACAAAGACGGGGTTTTGGGGGGATTTCTAGATATTATGCAATCAGGTGGGTTTGGGGTATGGAATTGTGGATGGTTCTTACCTTCAATAGGTGGGGAAGGTTTTGGTATCTTCCTTGCTCTAAAGCACAGACCTCCCTCTCTCTTTCCCTCTATTGTTGTGTATATTTAATTATATATACAGTATTAAATATGTTCTTTCTTGTTTCTTTTTCCCTACACTACATCAACCCTGCCTTTCTCTGTCTAGGAATCTCAACCCTCCTTTATGCCTTGCAAAAAAGCAAAATACCAAACTTGCACTACTGCTAAATTCCAACCCTTTCATTTTTCTTCTTCAAAAATTCATGTTATGGAATTGGACGGCGTACCTGTTGGATGATTGAGGAGCAGCGCAGAGGGTTGTAACAGTGTGTTGGCCTTGGATCTGATAAATACAAAATGAACATCAGAAACTACATAAGAGAAACAGTAACAGAAAAATTATCATTTATCGTCACAAAAATAAGATATACATACGCCCAGCGGGAGGTTATTGGTTTGCCGCCTAAAGGGTACACACTATTTATTCTCTAGGAAGCAAGCACATTAGTGTCTCAGGAGAAATGATACCCAAAAGCTTATGTGCTGAAAATAATTGATACACTAGTCTACATATTGCTTCTTTAATATTGGATACCTGGGACCATGTCAGAGAGATGATGCTATAAAGTTGACACATCCCAGAGTTTGGGTCCTCAAAATTATCTGAAACGTACAGAGGGAACAATTAAAAGAGCCATCGGTTCTGTATCATCATTCAACACTTCATACAACAATTAGCAACAATCCACTTAATAGCTAATAACATGGTGATACTTTCTAACTTCAGTAGAGGTGGATAAGAGAAATATAAGGCTTACCATTAATCTGACAATTAATTCATCTTTAGCACCAAGCCACCTGCTTTTGAACGCAAACTATCGTAGATAAAAACTTTTAGAGATTCTGATATCGACTCTTCCTTATTCCGAAATCAAAATTCAACTTTGGACAATACAACTATACAGTAAATGTTAGGAATGCAGTTAGGAATGTTTTCATACAGTCAACCTGAACTAAATTCCACTTTACCATCTTCATTACTCAAAAGGATTGCACATTAAGAAACTGGACAGATATAATGAAAGTGAGGATTTCATTTTCAACTGCACAGTCCAATTCAGCAAAAAATGAAAGATATACCATTCAGAAACTGTTCCCTCCTTCAATTTAAAGATACTCGTCGAAGTTGATGAATTCATTCAAATGATCAGCACAACACCTCAAATTCCTAATACATCAGTAGTAACCATCAGGCTCAAACAGATGGGAAATACAAATGTAGACTTCTTTAAAAGAAATTACAAAGCCACAGCGAAAAAAATGATTGTAGCATTCTTAAAATATAACAAGCACAAAAAATAGTTCAGCGGTAATTCCAAAATCTGCAGCACTACATTATTTCTTTAAAATGATAATATATCCATATAAATACCACCATCTAAATGTAGAAGTGCTACACTGCAAATATATGTCATAGAGACCATAACAAATTACAGACCCAAATAGTGAATATATATGTATTGTGTATTATTGTTTGTTAGTGTAACAGAGTAAATAAACAGTGCGTTAAGGGCATCATATGCTGTCACTGGATATTGAAGTTCAATGATAGAATGCAAGACTGGAGAAACGGTCATATTTAGTTTGGATCTATGTTAGCTTCTATAAGAACCCTAAACCACAATGAAAATTAACCACAAATGAATCAAAAGATCTGAAACATACTGGTCATAAACTTGGAAACCTGGAAGCAGTAAGGCATGAAAAGCTCGTTAAATAAGGCCGTATACATGTCATAATTTAATATTCATACAAAACACCAAAAATGCACCAACGTATGCTACAAAGCCCAGTGTTCCATCACATCTGTAAAACAAACATTTACATGAGAAGTTATTTGATCAGGTTATCATCTCTGTTAGTCAATGTCAAATGAAAAGGTAAAAATTGGTGTGGCAAAATCAAACTTAATTTAAAAACAATTACATACATGTCATATAGCATCGACTTTGCATCATTAGCAAATAAGTAGATTAAACGGATAACTAAACATAACTCATTTTCATCTTGTCAAAAGGCGAGGAAGCTGACGATGGCAAGAGTAATAATTGTTTTGGTAGCAATTCTATTCTATCACAAATTTCAAAAGGATAGCTGCATCTTGCACACTTCTAAATCAGTAAAGCATAATACAGACAACCATCACCCATCTAGAATGAGACTTCTGAAATAAGAAAAGGATGGGGAGTGATAGAACTACTAGAGTACAAGACTACCGTAATATGTATATCATTGTGAAGAAAAAAAAAGTCATTAAGATGCTAGGATAGTAGTAATACTACCTGAGTAGTAGCGAAAGGCTAGTACTTGCAGCTTTTTGAACATTGACAGCTACATTCTAACTTCAAATATACTCCCAAAAAGAGGTGCCACATTCTGAGTTCACATATTCTACCAAAAAAGAGAAATACCAGAAAGGCCCGATAAAAAAGAAGACACTAACAAGCTTTCCACCTCTTTGAAAGGCTATCACATGTATCTCTTGCCTTTTTACCCTCCTTATAGAAAGTATTCTTCAACTTCGTCATAGTTGATTCATTTATATTGATTCTTCTATCAAACATATCCTCCGCAAACTTTTTCAATTCTAACACCCTCCCCAAGTCACAAAACCCTGAGAGCAAGGCATTTGCACTCTCATCAATAGGCTCGATACCATTATCCACCTCAAAAGTCCAAATCTCAATCGCCATCTCAGGATCGTCACCACCAAGTAACATCGCAATGGCAGCTGCACAATTAGAATGCGTAGGAGGCCACTCATTCTTGATCATCTCAATGAAAAACTTGCCAGCCTCATGCACCATCTTGTTCTTAACCAAGCATTGGAAAATAACGTTATAGGTTACAGAATCAGGAAAAATACCATTAAAGGGCATCTCGTCGAGGAGGCGGTACGCCTCCTCGACATTCTTGCTCTTGCACAGCAGACTAATCATCGTGTTGTACATACTCAAAGTGGGCAACACGCCACTCCCAACCATCATCTCCCACAAGGGAACAGCATATGCCGAATCGTTCTGCTTCACAAGAGCATCGAGAGCATCGGAAAAGAATTTCAAACTCGGCACACAGTCATGACCCTTCATCACATTTATAAACTTGAAAGCATCACCGACCCGCGACCAGCGAACGAGGGTCGTCAACAAAGCATCGTAAGCCGCCACATTTTGCGAGCTCCAACCCAAGCGAACCACCATATCTCCAAAAGTAGTCATGACCTTACCCACATTGCCTTCCCTCTCCAAACCCTGCAACAAAACAGCATAAGAATCCCCATTCAACCCGATTTTCCCCTTCACCTTCTCGAAAAACTCCAACCCTTTCTCCGACCCACCGTCCCGGCTGCAGATAGCACCCAACAGATTGTTCACAGCAGACACATCCTGAGAAAGTCCGTACCTTTCCATGACATCAAAAGCCATGGTGGCCTCGTCGACCCTATCGGCAGAGCAGTAGCTGGAGAACACACTGTAGAAGGTTTCGGGCGAGAGCAATTGATGCTCCTTCATGGAGCGAATAGCGTCCCACATGGGGACGAAGAGGTGGTTCTCGCCGAGGACATCGACGAGGAGGTTCCAGGTGGTGGCGGGGGGGTTCAGGTGCGTCGCGGCCCAGCGGAAGAACCTGAGGGCGAAGGTTGGGAGGTGGCGGTAGGTCTCGAGGACCTGGTCGACGACGGCGATGGGCGGCGGGATGGGGACTCCGGCGGCGGAGAGGGCGGATTCGATGTCCTGCGGCGGGGCGGAGGCGGGGAAGGCGGCGGCGATGGCCGTGGAGCGATCGGCGTGGCGGTGGAGCGGAGATTGAGGAGGAGGTGTGGTGAGATTCGGGGGTTCCATGAAAACCCTAGAAATCAAAATTGGACACTCAGCTTTAAAAATAAACAAAACTGTACTAATTGAGTGAGAGAGAGAGAGAGATTATACAGTTGAAAATTGGCCGTTGCCGTTAGTTGGTACGGCTGGGGAGATTTGCTAATTTACACTAGATTGTATTTAGGTAGAGACTTTATTTTGGTCTTTTGACCCAAGACATTTGTTACCCCTCTCTTTCAACGTGGTTCACCCATTGACTTTAGTATCAAACTCGAAATTCTCATTACACCTCTCCCCTCATTTCAACCAGTTTAGCATCTCGTTATAATGCTAAAAAAAATGACATGTTTCAAAAAATAAAATAAAACGTGTTTCAATGAATTAAAATTAATTATTTCAGTTGAAACCATCCAATCTATTGACTAATATGCTCTTTATATATTTAATTGAATTATTTGTGTACTAAAATAGGAGTTTAATCAATAGTTCGTAAGTTTGTATTTGAAACATAGTTTGTAGAGGAGTTCATCCCCTAGTTTTATATAGAAAGGAAAATTAATACATTTATTATACTAAATGCAGTTAATTTTCACTGTATTCACTTAATTATTATTTCCTCTTTCGTTATCCACATTTTTGTTTTTTCAAAACTATTAAAATCAAATAAAATGATATTTGCATTCTTAAATATTTATTTAATTTATAAATTTGTAATATTGGGTAAGTAGATTGAGTTTTGTGATGTACTTTGGTGTGACTCTCTTGTGAGGGTGAGGTTGCTCAATTCCTAATTTTAATCCCAACTCCGAGATTCACTGAAACGTCGCTCGGTCATCTATGTCGACCCTTCTAATATATGTTGTTGATACTTGGATTTTGATTTGGACTGAGATTGAGATTGGAGCAACCTCATCTTAGTCGGGAAGCGAGAGTCTAGAAAGAGTGAATCATCTGGTCAATCCACTTGCTTCAATAATATAAGTTTAAATAGTTGCTGAATTTTTTTAAAATTTTACATAGTTGTTGAGATCATAGTTATCATGTTTATTCTTTGAAGTTGACTTGTCACAACTATATATGTGTTGTGGAGAGAAATAAAAAGGAAACGAAATTATGAACTTGGTTACTAATTTGGATATCTAACGAACTTAAAATTGAAATGTATCAATTGGTATTAGAGCTGTGTTATGACGGACTCGTGATCATTAGAGAAGCAATTTGAAACATTCCTAAATATGTGCAAGGAAAACAATATCAAGTCTAAGACATGATATCAAGCCTACGAGGCGCAATTGCAAGACATGACCAACAAGGTTAGGTTCGATAACTCTCTGAGTCTCTGCACCTACGAAGTATTAAGGTGAGGCAACATGAGTTGGTTGTTTTGGTTCAAACTCGCCTTTCAGAACATAATACACTTTTTGCCATATCGAGGCATATTGACCATGACACAAAAAGAACATCTCAATATTAAGGGCAATTTTGACATTTTCAAAATATAGCGCAACCATGTGATAATCAGGTGGCCTAAGATATTAACTTTTCTATTACTTTTGCAAAAAAATAAAAGTTAATATCAATAATTTCACATTTTTTGTAATGTGATCTTATGGAAAAAAGTGTTATGTAGACAGATTTAACACTCTTTTAACATTAAGGAATGTTTTTGTTATGTAGACAGATTGAACACTCTTTTAACATTAAAGATCACATAATATAATCCCTCATATTCCAGGACTGTGTATTTCATTGCGGGTAGATACTCTGTGTGTACAAATAACATAACAACAGTTGTAGGTATAATCAATCACCTCACCTGATGACTCTATGCAGCATGCTTGCTAGCTTTTAAAACAAAAACGTTATGTACCTACTAGTCGACGATCAATAGTATGAAGCTGTCTGTCAATCTAGGGTTACCGGCTGATGCGAGTCCTGTAAGTGTAGGGTACAGAAAGAATGGCCAAATTCAATAGAGAGATACTTCAAGTGCTATTTCCAAAACTTTGAGACGATCCCTACACCTTCGCTGTGTGCGCCTCGGTCAGTTGAGAATGAAGGTCTTCTCTAGACTGCGACCTTCTGCTTTGAAGACGCATCTGACTTCTGTGAGGAGACCAAAAGGAAGCCATGCTACTATTGTCAAACTGCATCTGTCCCAAGCTGCTCGAGGAATAACTATGTGAAACACCGCTTGTTGGTGGGTAGAGGGAAGACTCCATCAGATGGATGCTGCTCCCGCCAAGACCATGCCCCAAACCAAACGGTCTTTGTTGGGTACCCGCAACTGTAGGGCTCAGTGGCATCTTTACTCTTCCATCCCCTGAAAACCAACAGTTTAATTCTAAGGCGAGAGAGAATGAAACATAACAAGCAACAAGATAATAACAAACCAAATAAAAAAATGTGGATCATCCTTTCTTCTTCTGTTCCATTTACTGAATTGACAATAGAAGTGGAGTTCTCAGCCTAACAGTGTAAAAGGGGATTGTGAAGACCTGTTCTCATACACTGATTCTTGGATCCTTTAGCATTAAAATAAATTGGATAAATGGGTCTCTAATTACCACATCTTTCTCTGATTTTGATTGTATCCCCCTTTAATAGGTGTATGCCATGACACACTCAAACTGTATGCAATAATCTTATAGGTTTAAAATAGAAGATAAAAAGTCAAAAAATTAACAGTGAGGCAAGCAACATCAAACTCTTAGAGAAGGGAAAAGAATGGAGAAATTAACTAACTGACCGAGGCAAGAGTTGCTTACACCCTTAAGATGGAACATAAAACAAACTTTGAGCACAAATGTAAATTTCTATTTGTTTTTGGTGAATAAGTCTGGTTTCATGTGTGTGACGAACCTATTTTGTGATGACAAAATTAGAAAATTAAACAATAGCTTAGAATCAAACTAAACAATTTTATCGTACAAGAAACTCAACAGACCAGGTAACATCTGCTTATCTAGGGCATAAGTTGATAACAATAATAAACGCTTCCTAGATTAATATTTTATGAATTATCAATTGAGCTAGACTAACCTCTAGGTATCAGAAAAATAGTTTATATTCATTCCCCAGGTTTCTTTAGCAATCTTCACCTCTTGAGACTTGCCCAACTATCACAAAAAATATTTCCAGTTGGCTATTACCACACATCACACACAGTCCCATCTATCTATGTATCAGATTGTTAGGGTTTGTGAACAACCTAGGCCCATACACATGGTACCAAATTTATCTCGATGATTAGAATCCTCTAGAGAAATATAAACAAAATGCTAGGTTAAACACAATCTTTTAATTGCAAGAAGATAAGAAATGTTAGCTATAGTGATAACCAATGCATGTCAAAATGCTGTTGCAGCTAACTACAAGTGTATAGGAAAAATACCTGAGCTGATAGGACTCCAATGCTGGAACCGAAAAGGAGAAAGAACATTACGACCAGATGAAGGTGATGCACTATTCTGCCTGTAGAGTGGGATATATGACCTCCGGAAGAATCTAGGAATCCACTTGCCAACACACAACAATGCACAAACCAAGAAAAACAATGATATGAATAAAATGGCAATAAGATATCCAGGATTAATCTTCATATGGAATAATTGATAACTCTGAAGCCCCATTCTACTTGAAGATGCCTTCCCAGCTTCTAACAGGGCAACTCCAAGTGTCCATGTTATACTGCCAGAACCAATAAGAATTTCTTTATCTAATATATGCAAACCCTCTCTCAACAGTAAGACAATGTATGGTGCCCTAAAGCAGTATTGTTCGATAAAAGGCTGTGGAGTAACACTATTCTTTGCAACTTCCCATGTTCTTTCGCAAAAACCACGACCCTTCTCTAAAACATCATCAAGCGTTGCTTCTGAAGTCAGGTTAAAAAATCGATACACGACAAAAAACCCTGACATTGCATAGAACTGACCATAAGGACGAGGCAAGCTACCAGGAAGAGCACATGGTTGTGAATTACAATCAATTCCAGGGGCCAAATTTGACCATTCAGATAAATTGACGGCAACTTTTGCAAGTGCGTTACATTTTTTCCAATCTGGAGCACCGACAAGATTCACAGGTATTCCTACTTTAACTCCTTTGCCAGTATTTCGCCCTCCAACCATAGGGCTCACACCCTCTGGATAAACTGAAACACACTGAGAACATATGTACTTCTCCCTATACCCAGTCTGCAAGCAAGGATGCATAAGTTCTATATTTCCATTGCCTATATCAATTTTTTTGGTTTCTGGAAGGCTTCTAAACAGTTGAGTCACAGACTTATCAAACGCATCATTCAGACCATATCCCGAGAGAGAATAAGCACTCAGATGATGGTTAAGCGGGCCAATTTTAAGGTTTAAGCTGGTGTCATCATGCAAATCTTCATTAGTCTCAAACGTTACCTGCAACGACGACCCACCCAAATCAAGTGCACCAAATGTTGGCTTTTTTGGTGTGCTCCCCAGCATACCAGTGTGATAATTGAGAGCTACCCAACCAAAATAAGCTTCTTCCATACCACTAATAATCTTAATCCAGTCTCTTTTACAAACAAAGGATGAACTCTTCAGTATGGACCATGCAGTGTCTAGAAGCCATTTTGAATCAGCACTTGGAAGCCTGCGAACTCCAGCTGTGGCATAAAGGAAGAGAGATGTAGTTTTATGGGCATGCTTGGGAATTTGCTTCTCTGCCCACCAAAGTAGTGGTTTTATTGCAGTACTCAGGCCAGATACATTATGGACCAACTTATCAAAACCTGGCTCAGTTTCCATTCGATCGTAAGCACGTCCACTATTAGATTTGCTGCCAAGACCTGAAAACGATTTGAGAACAAAAGGGAGATTGCCTTCTTTCAAGTGGTTTATGGACGACTGATATACATAAACTCGAGTTCCAGTACTTCCACAATCCAGTACAACATAGAATTTGGACACTTCTTGAGACCAATTAGAATAACAATATGCCACAATCATATACATTAGGAGAGCAAACAGCAATAAGCACAAGAGCGCCAATATCACTCGCATCCATTTCTTCCGGATAAATGAGGTACCTCCCATAACTCCCTTATCCTTCGAAAAACTCGAGATAGCATTATCGTTCTGCAAAGGATGAAGTTGTTTTGCATGGATCATATTCCTATCAATCCCAAGGCTGGCATCCCTCTCTTCAGGATCAAGTTGTTGATATGATGAGAAGTCTTGTAGAGAAGCAGAGAGCCGCATTTTTTTTTTGCGACCAGAGTAGGCAAAACCCAACCCGTGGGCAGCAGAATCTACCTTTGGCGACGATCCAGACAATACATAGGGAACTGCAGGCGACTGGGGAGCTGAAAAACGACTTGATGCAGCAGAAAAGAACTGTGAAATTTTACTAAATGCCATTTCTGTAAGTTTTGAGAAGATTTGAAACTTCACGAGGATGATGATATTACATTTCAGAAGTTACGGCACATAATCTTCCAAACTGGCGTCTCCTTGTACTGCGGTAATCCAGACGTAGAACACAAAAACAGATTGGATGCGTTTCAGCTATATTCCCAATGCCATGTCAAGAACCGCCCGATTACACCAAGAAATTCCAATAACCCGAAACCAAATGCAACTATCAGCTTTCCGTAAATACTGCATGCATAAAAATTATTTAGAATCCATCATGTATTGATGAACCACTTAACATTCAATCATTTAGACATCTAAATACATCCACGTGCTTAATCATTTCATTTTACATGTTACAGAATCAATTTCTACTTCATCCGAAAATGGCTGCAAGCATAATGATCACAACCAATTCAAAAGCTTAAACAAAAAAAAACAAATACTCCTCAAGCAATCAAAAGAATCTTCTCATCCATTGTTCAACTACGTTGCATCGAAGAAACATCGATAAGTTGAGGATCAGGGGTAGGTACCTATAGAATGGCCGATGCGACTCCAGGTGCGTTGTTTCTAAAAACAATTCACTCTGCTCTACGCGGATCTGCGTCTCGGAGCCAGATTCAGGCTCGGATCCGAGCGGAGGAAGAAACCCAGAAACCTGATCGGCCAATCGAACAAAGACCAAGCGGCCTGAGTTCGATCCAAATTCAACTCAACCTGGAAATCAAATCCCCAATGCGGGAGGTGAATCGAAACCCTAATGCGAGGGAGGAGGATTGATTTGGTTGTTGACCAGGAAGCGAGATCGCGGAAGTGGCAAGACCGACCTCAAAGTGTTGTTGTGGTTGGTCCTTTTCAATTCAACGCGGTTGTTGACGACGAATCATTACGCTCTACGCTCTCTCTCTCTCTCTCAAATGTCAATTGTCAAATGTCAGTTGCATATATAACGAACGATTCATTGTTACTTGTTCAATTTTAAATCTAAATCTATTATTATTAGGGGTAATTCCACTTAAATTCTGAAGGATTACCAAAGTTTCACTTACTTTCCTTGAAATGAAAAGATTACTTGCCACCGGGATATTACCAAAGTTTCGCTCATCACTAACAGTGTTAATAATAACATGAAATGTCAAATTTGCCCTCATATTAATGTTCAAATTCAGCTTCTGTTATTTAATAACATGAAATGTCGAATTTGTCCCCCTTTTAAACATCGTTTTTTATGTTTTATAATTT
>JAYMTP010004479.1:0-14869 GCA_036897365.1 Geranium brycei
GGTTATTGAGACTTAAAGCAAAAATGATTAATAGAGTATTATTTTAAAAATTATTTTTTAAAATGAGTTAAAAATATTTAAATTTGAGGCCTTTTGTTATCATAGAGTTATGGTTCAATTATAGTTCAATTAAATCAAGAATCGTAGTTAACCGTTCAGAAGCCGAACCCATTAAAAGAACACATGTCACCCTTTCATCTGACATGCTACTTGTTCCTATTCAATCAACCGATTTTTGTTACTATTTTTCTATAATTACAATTTTTAAGTTTCAGTCCATGTACCGAACTCAATATCGTCTAATTTGACCCATAACCGATTATAATAGAGGAATTTAACCATTCAAAAACAGTTAGAACCGAACCGTCTCCTCTCACAAGATTTGAGTCATAATTTCTCAAATTCAAGAACCGTGACGTTCGATCCGGTATAGTTCTTGACCGGTTCAGTCCAGTTTCAAAACTATGGACACCTCTAAAGCTTGGCCTCGACTAAGCCCATGGACCCAGCCCAGGTCAAGGCCCATAACGCTCTTTATTTACATTTTCCAAAAATAGAAGGGCATTTCCGTCCAGTTAATTTAGGTAGGTTCAAGACAGCACCACCAGAGTCGGTGGACCAAACCAGCAAGACAAGGTACGAGTCTTTAAACACGAAAACTAACTCGACCCGTTATGACGAAAACACCCTCGACAACGGTCAACAATTACCCGCCATGCCACGATTATTTATTCGCAATTTCGGCACCAAAATTAAAATCGTCCAATAACCTTCCACAGCATTACCTATTTATTGCTTGGAGGACATATCAGATTTTCTGACCGTTTCCTTCGTTTTTTTCTCTCATTTTCCTTCAATCCAAACACAACCTTCCGAGAAAATACCAGTCCTCGAAGCCTCAGGGAATTTTCAACTCCGCAAAGCTTACGCGTGGAGAGAGAGAGAGAGAGAATCGGCGAGAGATTGAAGCGGAGCTAGATTTGCGTTTCTCGATTTTCGGCCGGATTAGCCATTTTTGGCATCTGTGAGTAGAATCGGCGCTGAAAATTTTCGATTATTGCGGAATTTGATTTTCTATTTGTGCGGGTTATGTATTTGTAATTCCGATTTCGTTTTTTGCTGGTTCATTGACTTGCATGTTTGTTTTAGTTTCGAAATTTTAGTGTTTGCGCTGTTTGGATGCGGAGAAAATTTTAGTCGATTTCGGTGATTGGCGTTGGTTTTTAGGCTACTGGATTCGAGCATTAGGGATTTGAGTTATTTGCTCCAGTGAAATTGATGTTTTCTTTATATGTGATTTGTGAATTTTTAGTGTATGTTTAAATTGGGCGCAGATATAACTGGAGATTTGTGGAGTTCTACGGTTTTTGGGATAAGATTAAGTTATTAGTGAAATTGCTTGACTGGAAAGGACTAGTGAGGACTGAAGAAATTTTTAGTAGATTTTGGTGATTGACATTGATTTCTAGGCAACTGAATTCAAATTGGATGCAGATATAGCTGAAGATTTGTGGAGTTCTTTGATTTGTGTGTTTCTTGGGATAAGATTAAATTTTAGTGAAAGTGCTTGATAGGAAAGGACTAGTGAGAACTGAAGAAAATTTTAGTCGATTTTGGTAATTGACGTTGATTTCTAGGCAACTGAATTCGAGCATCAGGGATTTGAGTTGTTTTTTGGAGTGAAATTGATGTTTACTTTGTATGTGATTTGTGGATTTTTAGCATATATTTAAATTGGGTGCAGATATAGCTGGAGATTTGTGGAGTTCTTTGATTTGTGCATTCTCGTGGTAAGATTAAGTTTGTTAGTGACATTGCTTGACTGGAAAGGACAACTGGGAACTGAAGAAATTTAGTCGATTTTGGTGATTGACGTTGATTTTTAGGCAACTGAATTTGAGCATTAGGGATTTTAGGTGTTTGTTGCAGTGAAATGGATGTTTATTTTGTATGTGATATGTGAATTTTTAGCATATGTTTAAATTGGGTGCAGATATAGCTGGAGATTTGTGGAGTTCTTTGATTTGTGCGCTTTTGGGATAAGATTAAGTTATTAGTGAAATTGTTTGACTGGAAAAGATTAGTGAACTGAAGATTGATTATTCGTGGCATTTTAGTGGAATTTTTGGGATCTTGTTGTTGTAGATTGTACAAATGAATGTAGTTGGTAAAGTTGGGAGCCTGATTTCCCAAGGGGTCTATTCAGTGGCCACTCCATTTCACCCCTTTGGCGGGGCTGTGGATGTGATTGTTGTACAGCAGCAGGATGGGACCTTCCGGAGCACTCCATGGTACGTGCGGTTTGGTAAATTTCAGGGAGTTCTGAAGGGTGCGGAGAAGATTGTCCGTATATCTGTTAATGGGGTCGAAGCAAATTTCCACATGTATCTTGATAACTCTGGCGAAGCATTTTTTCTAAGGGAGGCCGGATCAAGTAAAGAAGGCGAGACTAAGGATTCTGATTATATTGATGATACAGAAGATGATTGCAGTGTGGATGTTGACAGTAAGAATGAATGTAATGGGAACAACGTTGGTGTGCATAGACTTGAGCATAGTGTGTCCGATTCGGCCATGGTTCGATTGCGAGAGGAATGTAATTCTTCGTGTAAACACCAGATTGAGAGAGCCGAATCGGAGGGTGACAGAAGGTTTTACGAAATCCAAAACGAGCAGTCCCCTTTGGATAAGCAGTACGATGTAGAATCACAAGCTTCTGATTCGGAAGTGATATTGGTGAGTGTGGATGGTCATGTATTGACAGCTCCAATATCTGGACTGGAAGAGGATACGAGGAATGTGCAATTATGTACGCCTCAATTTCATCTGGGCCCAGGCGAAGAACCTGATTTTTGCGAAGGCAATGAGGAGTTGTGTTCTGAAGATGATGAATTGGCTGCTGATTTCCTCAATAAGCTGAATGAATCTACAGCTGATGACGATATTAATAGTGTCTGCAGCAACGGAAAAGGCGATAGTAATATTTTCGGAAGTGAGGTTGAGGTTTGTGAAGAAACAACTGTTGAGGGTGAACAGGTCCATCAAGTTCAAGAAACGGAGAGTGCTGTGAACCAGGAAGTGGCAGAAGTTTTCAAAAGCTGTGTGGACCTGCCAACGTTGGTTACACAGGTTCAAAATACTCCAAATGTTGCAGAACAGGTCCATCAAGCTCAAGAAACAAAGAGTATTGTGAACCAGAATGGGGATCTTACGCAGAGAAATCCAGAAGACATGGCAGAAGTTTTCAAAAGCTGCGTGGACCTGCCAGCATTGGGTAAGGAGGTTCAAAATACACCAAATGTGCAAGCCCAATCCAATGATAGGAATGTTACTGAATTTGGTAATAATGGTGCCTTATCTCCCTCCAGTGGTTGTAATACTCTTGGTGACGATGTATCGCCCGAACTATGTGATGGAGTTGAACCGATTCGGGAAACTTCATTGCAAACAGAACATGCTAATTCGGACAAAGAAGGAACTGATAGTGAGATTGTGGATTCTCAAGCAGCAAATTCGGGTGAAGGAGTGCAGTCTAATTCAAGCATAAGTAAGTACCATTTCTTGCTCTGATTTCAATCACAGACTAATTTCTTGTTGCTTCATTCTTACGGTGCTTTTATTATTTTTTTCTTTGGCCAATCATCTAAACTTGCAGGATTTGAGATCTCATTGTGTGGGAGTGAACTGCTTCCAGGGATGGGCTCAGGTGCCGCTGCTGCGGCTTTTGAAGCACATCGTGTATCAGGGGAGGAATTTAGAAACTCTGCAGAATCAATCACTAAGAATGAAAATCTAATTGTCAGATTTGGAGAGAGATACCTACCGTGGCAAAAAGCTGCTCCAGTTGTTCTTGGAATGGCTGCATTTGGTTTAGAATTACCCGTTGAGGTTGAAGATGTGATTCCTGTTGAAGATGATGAAACAACAAAGACCAAGGATAATGATTCTAAAATCAAATCGTCTCCATCACGGAGGTGGAGGCTTTGGCCAATTCCATTTAGAAGGGTTAAAACAATCGAACACACTACCAGTAACACATCAATTGAGGACGTATTTGTTGATTCTGAATCTGACGTACAGAATGAACAGGGAGAACAATTTCCAGAATCTCCCGGTGGTTATGAGTCCCCTCATAAGCACCTTATAAGAACAAATGTCCCCACCAATGAGCAGATAGCATCTCTGAATCTTAAAGAAGGTCAAAATATGATAACATTCAGCTTCTCTACTAGAGTTCTAGGAACACAGCAGGTTTGCCAATCATCAGTATTTGAACATTGCAATTTGAACGTATATCTAGTGGACTTGAATTCTTATTCATTTCAAGTGCTGAATGACGCTCATCTTTTAACAGGTTCATGCTCATATTTATTTGTGGAAGTGGAATGCACGAATTGTTATTTCAGATGTTGATGGGACAATTACCAGGTAACATTTTTGAACCCGTCACATGGATTGAGCTGGTTTAGTTTGATATGCATTTTCCTTGTCTCACATGTTTGAAGTCATGAATGTATTTGGAATAGTCAATCCCGAACTCATGCCAAGACACTTTTATGTTGTGTACATTTTGAATGCGTGACTAGTTCTGTGTGTCATATACAAACCATTTTTGGACATAGAATGTGTCAGAAACAGAGAAGTTGCTTATTTAAAATTTGAAACTAAAACATCTGTACTACAACGGATTTATAACAAAATATTTGCGGATTTAATGTTGCTGGTGTCTCACCTGGATGCATATTTTTCAGGTCTGATGTTTTAGGTCAGTTCATGCCTTTACTTGGAAAAGATTGGACACAATCTGGGGTTGCTAGACTTTTTTCAGCTATTAAGGTATGTCATTTGCTGAATCCTTAACTGTCCTGAGTTGCCTTTATGTGTTGTTATTTTTATTTTTTGGGTGTCTGGTAGTAGAAACCATGCCCAAGAAACAGTTTTGACAATGCATGTTTTCACTGTATTTGGAATATAAGCGTTTGGTACTTTGTAGTGCTAGAAACTGGCCTTCTTAGCAATCTGAGATAATGCGTTTTCTTAAAATGACTATATACAACATTCATCTCTATTCTGTATTGTGAACAAAATGTATTATGAAACTGGATGCATGATGCATTGGCTAAAACATCATTGGTATTAAATTCATTTAAGCATATGCTGCTTCTATGTACAGTAGTACACTTCAAAATTTACGCACTCTCATTAATGTGTCCAGAAAGGGCACGTATTTTTTTTAGCTAATTCTACTTTCTTCCTGGTTAGTTTACAGATCTGGTAGTAATGGAGTGTCCTAGGAACCTCCAACCAATTTAATAGACAAGTAAAGCGAATAGTTAATTTAATTAGAACTCGAATATGGTCACCCGTGCCACCATATGCAACAGTGTTAGTGCATAATAAGGCAGGTAGAGGAATGTCAGTATCTATTCAATTTGGATTTTTAACATATCCTTCATTCCATCAAAAAAACAATGAACTCTGAACTGTTTTTTATGCATTTTCTTGCACTTGGTTTCTCTAGTGAGTTGATTTCAGATAACAAACACTGTTGGTACAGGAAAATGGATATCAGCTTCTGTTTCTGAGCGCCCGTGCAATTGTTCAGGCATATCTAACCAGAACTTACTTGCTCAACCTGAAACAGGTACCGACCATCCCAATTTGGCATATGCTTATTTACTTAATTTTTAGCACTAGGCTTTGTGGGTTCCAATAATCACTGAAGCTATAAAATAATCTTAATTTCCTCATCTATACAATCTGCAAATGTAACTTTTACTCTATAATTTTGCCCCACTGACCCAATGCCCTGCATCCATCAGTATCCTCTGTTTTCTTACATTAGCTTCATAGTTTTGAGATTGTACGACTTATATATACTTACAGGATGGAAAAGCATTACCCAATGGGCCAGTCGTTATTTCTCCTGATGGATTGTTTCCTTCATTGTATCGGGAAGGTGAGGTCCTATTCTTACAAAGTATCTGTTTCCTCTGAGTTTCTCCGGTTCATTCTAAATTGCATTGAATATTATCGTATAGTTGAAAGGAAATTTACTGCCGTCATAACTAAGATTTCGCTCTGCTTGCTACAATATTTTCTTTATCGATAATAAAGCGGTAAATCTTAATCTAAGTGCTTGCTGGAGTTTGAAAAGCAATTCTGTCCCTTGATTATTAATCCTCAGATCATCTGTATTTTGTATAAATATATAGTTGCCCATCTTTTTTTTGCATAATACCTATTTTTGCTGAGGATTCCATTAAGTTGATTGATATGTTGCAATTTTATTTTTTTTTGCTGGATTTCTGATCTAGTTTTTGTTTATTCCTTTCACGTGCTGCGCCATAGTCATTAGGAGAGCGCCCCATGAATTCAAGATAGCGTGCTTAGAGGTAAATGCCCGGTGGCCAAACCCCAACCAATTTTAGATCAATTCATATCACTTCCTCCAATATTTGTATTGATAAACTTGGTGCTTTTTTTTTTACTTTTTGCAGGATATCAGAAAACTTTTCCCTTCTGATTACAATCCCTTCTATGCGGGTTTCGGAAACAGAGACACGGATGAGCTAAGCTACCGGAAGATCGGGATCCCAAAGGGAAAAATCTTTATCATCAACCCTAAGGTTCATTAAGATTTCACACAACCATGCACTTGCACATTATTCAGTAAAATTCTCAGCAAAAGCATTTTTACCGCATAAATTGCAGGGTGAGGTGGCCATCAGTCGTCATCGCATTGATGTGAAGTCGTACACTTCGTTACACACTCTTGTCAATGACATGTTTCCCCCAACGTCGTTGGTTGAACAGGTACAACACGAAACTTTTCCTTATAAGCAAACAATGTAAATAAAAACATAGATGTAACCACATTCTGTCTTACGAACTCGGTAAAATTGAGTTGACCAAGTTTTAAAACTCGTTCTCAGTAGTACAGTTTTATCGAGTTCTTACTCGATTGAAGTTGGTTAGATTTTATTTTTACATTTTACCCATGTTTTGAAACTATTTTATAATTTGCACTTTTGTTTGCTTATAAAGTTATTTGAAAATATCTTATTTTACTAGAATATTGTAATTTTTGTCTTTATTGCAAGTTATATATGAATATATTTGATACAAATTGAATTTTGCTTACTTCTCTTCGAATTCTCAAAACTCCATATTCTTTGTCTCGTTGAGTTCTCATCAATTCCGAGTTGTAACTATGCTTTTGTTGCCTCGACGTTTTCTCTAACTGTCTCGATTCTTAATTTACTCGTGCAGGAGGATTTTAACAACTGGAATTACTGGAGAATGCCCATTCAAGAGGTTGACATTTAGGTAATATACCTCGTGGCGGACTGTTTCACTTACCCTCTTGATGAGAATACGAGTTTCATCAATACTCGGTGAGATTGATATCGCCTCTTCCGGCTGCAAAAGATTTTTATCGGTTTTGACTGACGGAATTGATCGCTAAAAACTTTTTTACACCACAAATTTAGAATCTCTTGTAACTCACAGTCCAATAATTATCTTGTATTTTGTATATAGTGGTAGATTACATTTGGAAACATCCTTTTGTAGTTTTGTACTGATTGCCCATAACTCATGTCTCATTCGGTCTCTCCCTGAAAATTTATTTGGAAACATCCCTTTGTAGCTTGTTTTTACTTTGTTTTTTTTTTGGGTGTTGCATGAAATTCACAAAATCATTATAAGCATTATGTCACGGGTCGGATATTTGCTCTCGGTGTTCTAAAAAATGTTTGGTGATAGTCGGGTGGATAGTCTTTTGGAGATTCATTGAAAAATAAATGGGTTAAAAGATTCATTGAAAATTATAGAGAATTAATTGGACAAGTCGAGAATTTTTAAAACACTATCTGCTCCACACAACCAACAATAGAAACTTACCCTTATAAGCAAACAATGTAAAACGAGAACCCAATGAGACATCCCAACAATTATGCTTCGTACTTTTGGTTGAGCGGTCGTGAGTTTAGACCTATATCAGAAACACCGCCAAATAAAAAGAACCGACGGTATATAAGAGAACACTACATTTCGGAAAGAGAGCTCCGATTCTCATGTAATTCAAATATTTTCTTTGCTTTGTTTCTAGCAATTTTGGAAAATTATATTATTTTTGTAGTGTGATTGTATTTTTCCTCCTCAATTTGTTGTTTGTTTGTAGTACTATAGTTGTGGTTGTGTTGACTAAGTCAAGTAATTTGTCTCCACCCTAATGATTCATTGTTTAAAAAATATTTTAACTGTATTTTATGTTTAGAAGTGGATTTATGGGATTTTACTTTTTAAAAAATGTTTCACATCTTGAAAGTATCAAATAATTTGCTTATACATTTAATCAGTTTTTTGACTTCTTCACTTACCCATGATCAGATTCATTGATTTATATCATGGTTTTCGAATTGGAGTTCCAATATCCAAATTCTTGAATAGATCCATTGCTCTTCTTTCATTTCATTTTCTTATCTCTATCCTCTCAAGAGATTGTGTTTCTTGCATTGGAACTTTCAATGAAAACATTTTGGCCACCCATGCTTTTGTGGATTTGTTTCTCTTCCTTATCACATATTATTATATTTGATTGTGTTTCAAGCACTACACACCAATGTCAGGAGGAGTCTTTGGTAGATCTACTTGTTCCCCCCCAAAAAAAATACTATAAGTGGAGGGTTGACTCATGAATCTATTTCATGATTATACTAGGTTTGATTGCCAACAAGAAACAATAATCAGACCAAAGACTTCCCAAAATCAATCTAATGTAGAGATTGTAGGAATGAGAAAATGTTTTAAATCTAACGGGATTCGGCGTTCTCGATCCGATTTGTGCGAGTTGGTAGAGATTTCCTATGGGTCGGGATGGGAACTCGAGTTTGTTGGTCGGGGTCGAGGTCAAATTGAGTGTCATACCTTGTTTTGTTAATATTTTAATATGTATATTTAATAAAAATATATTTAAAGTAATTTCGTAGAAGATTTCAATGAATTAGGATTTCTAATATTTAATTGGGATCATGGTGGAAATTAAGTTTTCATGGGTTTTGGAGACTGAGATCAGGTATGGGTGAGCAGAATCTACTTCATACTGCTCCATTGTCAATCATACAGAAGTTGATATATAAATTTTTTGTTTATGTAATAGTGATAAAGATTCAAGATTTTCGATATGATATGACAAGTTAATAAAGAATCTTTAGGGATTAGGATGGGGAATCAAGTTTCTTGGTCGGAGTCGAGTGTCATACCCTATTCTCTTAATATTTTAATAAATTAAATTAATCACAAATTTAAAATGATTTCATAGAAGATTTAAATGAATTGAGATCTTCTGTACTCAATCAGAATCGCTCTAAAAATTACATTTTTATAGGTTTTCGAGACAAAGATCATGTGTAAGTAAACAAAATCCGCTCCATATCCATTTCATCGTCACCTCTACAAGAGTTGATAAATGCATTTTCTTTCTTCTTATAAAAGTGACATGACACAAATATCAAAGAAAATAGTTTTCTTTCTTGGCCAATTATCTAAACTAGTGAAATTTCATTGCAAAAAGAGCAAAACACTCATTAGGACATGATGAAATAAATCCAATGGAGACTCAAAAGTAGACATTATGATTCATGAATTGTATCGATCAAGAGCTTATTTTTCATGTCTTGATCCCGTACACAAAGCCTTCATGAACTGTTCACAACACTATACATGTCTTGTTTTTGGACAATTCCAACTCTCTTCTTACATTGAAACTATCAAGAAAGACAACAAGAGGTGTCACCATCTTCTTTATAGTGGGAGTTCTCTACTTCCACTTCCTCCAAAGCAATTTCAAATTCTAGCCCATCTAAATCTTGATATAAAAAATTCGGTTCGATGGGTCCGTTATGTTTGTTTTAATCTTCTGTTTTATTCGAATGAGAAAAGTCAAGCATATTCGTTCTGATTTTTTATTTAATTGAATTATGTAAAATTTTGTTGTGATAAGGTCAATTTCATTAAGAATTGATCGTGATTTTAATTTTTTACTAGTCACCAAGTTATTGCCATACCATGAATTGAGAAAATTTAAACAATCACTCTACTTTCACTTTCTAAAGTGAGCGGAAGTCATAGCTACTTAGAATATATTTGACAAGTCATTTTTATTCGTTTTAGTTTTCTATTTAGTCGAATGTCATGAAGTCAGGTCCTGTCATGTTTGTTTTGATTTTCAATTTAATAAAATTTGTAAAACTTTGATGTGTTACAATTACATACGTTAAGGATTCATCGTGATTTCAACTTGTCGTTCATTCACTCAAGTTTTTACTATTCTATTTCTATAGTTGGAGAAGAGCAAAAATAAAATAAAAAATCACTCTAATTTGACTTTCTTGGATAAAAAGTGAGTAAAAATCATAGCTACTTATAATAATACATAATATAGCTACTTATAATACATGATACATAAAGTTACAACTTTTTTTCATGTGTTTCTTCATTGGGTTTCTCATTTCAAAGGTGGGTTTGAAGAACTTTTGGTTCATGGAAAAGGAGAAAGCATGTAAAGATTGAAACCTCTCTCTTTTCCCCCTCTAATTCTTAGGTTTCTTGTAGGGTGGTCCATTCTTGGGTTTTAGGGTCAATTGACCTTTCCTCAAGTCCATCACTTCACTATTCTCTAGGTTTTGTCTAATCTCATGGGTGATTCCTTGAACCAAGGTATCTTTCTATGTATTCAAAGTACTCACAAACTTTTCATCCCTAGAGAAGCTGCAAATTTGAAACTCCTATGACCTGTTGACATTGACCTACAAAGACAGGAATTAATGTGCTACAGTAAACAATAGACAATACTATTTATTTTAACTATGGATTAAGAATTTATCTGTTTGATTATCGTCTAACATTTTAAAAAATAATTAATTATTTTGTTGAAATAATAAAGTAGTAAATTATTAATTATGAATGACCAAACACTTAATTTTTCAAAAATAATACATATGGGGTCACTTCAATGGTAACCAATGAAGCAAAGGAGATATCTAAAAACTTGTTATGGAGTTTACCATTTGGAAGCATTCAAATTCAAAGATTTTCTATGCATTATTCAAGAAAACAAAATAAAATATATACACACACAAGACCCTGACAATTCCATACACAGTTTCCATATACTATTGTCATTTGGCATCACCCTCACTCTAAATGATGCTCTCTCTCTCTCTCCCTCTGATCTTCACCACCATGAAGCTCTCTTCCCCATAAGCATCTCCACAGAAACTCACATGGCCACAAATCAAGCTCCTCCTCCATTTTCTCCATGTCCTGGCAGAACCCATTGTGTGGATCAAGATCATGATCATGAGGAAGAAGATGAGCAGTACATAGATATGGAGGTGAGCTCAAGCTCTTCACCACCACCACCACAGGTTAGGGAGTTTGAGTTTCAAATGGGTTCAAGTTCTCATGAGAGAGACTCCATCACTTCTCCAGCTGATGAGCTCTTCTACAAGGGCAAGCTCCTCCCTCTCCACTTGCCCCCCAGGCTCCAAATGGTTCAGAAAATGCTCCAAAACCCTCCAAGCAACAAGAACCCCATTTTTGAGGGGAAAAACATGGATGAGGGTTTTGAGGATGGGAGTGTCATTTCACCTGCAGAGTCCTGCAGGGCCAGCAGTGATCTGAACCCGGACGAGTTTCTGTTTGTAAGTACCACTGCTGGCCTTGCGGGCAGCAGCATGGGGATTGGAACCAGCGACCTCATGCAGAATCACCCAGACGGGCACTTCTTTGACTGGTGCCAGCATCGGCAGCACCAGGCAAGGAAGTGCCCGTCGTGGCACGGGAAGCTGGAGCGGATCAAGCAGTCTCAACTGGGTCAGAAGATCAGGGCCTCCAGGGCATACCTCAGGTCTCTCTTCAGCAAGACCGGCTGCTCGGACGACCCCTTCCCCAGGGAAGCATCCCAGGAGAGCGGCGCGTTGAGTTTGAACTTGAACAGATATGTGAAGATGGGGAAGAGAAACAAGAACAACAACCCTCTCATTAAAGGCATTGAGAGAGAGATCACCATTGCTGAGGAAGGAGGCAATGCTGCCCAGAGAAGGTCATTCTCCGGGGCCATCAAGTGGCACTCTGCGCCCAAATGCTCGTCTTCCTCGACGACCTCTTCCGCTTCTTCTTCGTCCTCTTCCTTCTCGTTCACCTCATCCAACGGGTACTATGACCTGCACCTGCTCAAGAGGAGCAACAGTGCGAATTCGGAGCTCGAGAGCTCGATCGAGGGGGCAATTGCTCACTGCAAGCAGTCTAGCAGCTGTTTGGTTCAAGAAAGATTGGTAGTGAAGTAGTTGGATTCATTTTCATAGTTCCATGTGTGTATGATGTGTTAATTTCAGTTGATTTTTTTGGGGGAAATGTGGACATTTTGAGTGTAAGTGTAATGAAGATTCAAGAGTATCAGTGTAGTTTCTCTGTTTTTGCTCTCATATGGGGTTTGGTAGCATTTCAAGAGTTACTCATTTTTGGGGAAAGTTCAAATTTAGAAGCATGAATGTTTCATTGACCACATTATGCTCAATTCAGGCAAGTGGAATCAGATACTTGTTTTCATAAATAATCGTGTGTTAGGTGAATCTCCTTTCACATCACAATCATGAGTTAGATTAGGATTTATTGAATTAGCCACGATAAACAAGTTAGGGTCTAAGAGCAAAGGGACCGGTCTAGGGGCACAAGGTAGCCTCGTTGACTGGTCATCAAGTCGGGGCCTAGGAGCAAAGTGGCATGACTGGGAGCGTGAGGTGGTCTCGCTAACCGGTCAGCAAGTTGGGGAGGTCTAGGAGCAAAGGGGCCGGTCTGGGTGTCTAGGGTGCAAGGTGCCCCCGACCCAACAGTGTTATCTGTTTTTCGAGTGGATCGACACGGCAAATTAATCTACAAAACTGGTGCACTGAAAATCTATGTTTGTCAATAGTTTTGTCACGGTAAAGCTGAGCAACAAAAATGTAACCTAACTAGACATTTCTCTGACCACCTCTTCATATGCAATGAATGATAACTATTGTAGCTCTCAATGAGCTAATTGTTTGTTGATGACTTAATGAGAAGGGAAGAGGCAAAGAAACACAACTATTAGTCCCACCAATGTACCAGAGAGACCCTTTTGAGTAGAGCTACCAAAAGTTTCATAATTGCTAAAGTACTGTAAAAAAATAAAGCTATTTCTTCTTTGTCAACAGCAATGGCTTGTTTCCATGTGGTCCATTTCTCATCTCTGTATTAGATTCAATTTATTAACTGTTTCAGGCTTTTCTCTCTGGGATTGCACATGAAAGTGAGGAGTGTCATCTTTTTAGTTTTACTTAAGTTGAGTTAAATTTACTGTTATAATTGATAGGGTTGTTTAGAAAATACCCGAACCGATCAAACCGACCCAAACTGATTTAAAAAAAGTTGGATTGTATAAAATCGAAGTAGTTTGTTCGATTATAATTAATACCGACTGCAAGCCGATTTTGCTATGATTTAGAAAATCGAATCAAAATAAAAAAAATGATTGAGTTGAACACATAACTCATTTTAAGTAATTTATCTTTATTAATCAGGCCTAAAAATATTGGAAAAATAAAAAATAAGTCAAAAGAGACCCAAAAAGTAGAATATACATGAAAAATAGTTTATATAAAACTATCCGAACCAAACCACAAACCGAGCATTTAAAATCGAGCCAATTTAAATTCTATCAATTCAATTTCGATTTTCTTCCGTTTGATTGTGAACCGGTTCGATACAAAAGTGAATCATAAGCACTCCTAGGTCTTAATATTTGTAGAAATCGGTTTGGTTTTAATTGTAGAAATTAAACCGATAAAATCAAACTAGGCCGAAAACTGACCGGTTTGGCACGTGACAGATTTTAGGTCAGTCAGCTTCAATAATTCGGCCTAGAAAATTTTCAGCAAAAAATAAGTCAAAAGAGGCCCAAAAAGTAAAATATACATGAAAATTGGTTTAAATAAAACCGACATGTTAAAAACGAACTGCATGGAGTTCCAGTGCTTCGGTTTCACTTTTCTTGAAACCGAACTGTCGGTTCAGTTTGGTTTTTGACCGATTCGGTTCATAACCGAACCGTGAGCACTCCTAGGTCTTGATATTCACAAAAATGGTGACTTAAGCTTATTGGGTTTGAACATGTGACAGTGAAAAAGACTGGTAAAAAAGATTGTTGCAGATTTATCACCTGAAACATGATATTAGGAGTCACCAAGCACTTTCACTTGGAACTGTCATGATCAGTGCAGCATCAAACATGTTCCTTCAGAACAACTCCAGATTTTAAATGATTACAACACATAGTCAAGTTTCTTGAAAGCTCCCATTATACCATATATATAAACCCATTTATTTGAATAGAAAAAAAAAATTTTACTTACATTTCAAAATATTTTTAATCTTATGTACGATGGAAAAATTACATTTCACTAGTGATTATTCAGCTTTTACGAATCACTGCCCTTAATTATTCAGATCACTGTATTTATATTGTTTATAAATATTAGATCACTACCCTTGATTATTGAGCTTTTCAATTCGATACCCTACACTATTTTCTATAGCCTATTCACTGTCAAGTTGTGTCATTTCATTGCAGTGTGACTAATTTCGTTTAAAATGACGTGAAATTATTTTTAAAAATGTAAATTTGTTCATCAGTTTAAAATAATAGTTTAGGCTTTTATATATTATGTTGAGTTTTTAGGTGGACTGAGCTTAATCTGTTTTCACATGCCAGATGTTTTGGGTTTAAGACCCATGGATTGGAGGGCGTCCTTCCCTGCACCCCTATTGAAGGTGGAAAGAA
>JAYMTP010004480.1:0-14864 GCA_036897365.1 Geranium brycei
ATATTCTTTAACAATATTAACATTTTGGATAATGGTTGTAATTAAATTACAAGTTTATAGTATGACTTGAACTCAATACCTCGTAATAAAAACATCTTTCTCTTTTTGCTGAGCAAACAAAAAACATCAATTGTTTACCACTAGACAAAGTAACTTTTTAACAACTTTGGACAAATTTTATGTATAATATGATCACGTGACAATGTTATATATTTTATGACGGGGCAATTCTCGAGCCATTGATTTGAATAAGTTTTTTCTTAAAGAAATTTGAAGGGATGTTAAATATACAAATAACTCTCTTCTAACTTCACAAAAGTGGATTCCTCCAATTATGTGTAAATCATTTTCACATATTGAATATTGAGAAACATGAATGTTCATAAACAATAATCTCATCTATTGTATAAATCTAAATCTGGATGGCAAGAGAATAAAATGTTGAAATGCAAGTAGACAAGGCCATGGAGTTGTATATCATAAGTGGTTGAAATGGAATATCTTCTACTTATTTGATGTTAACTTAGCAATTTGATATGATTAAAGAAATAAACAAAAAAAGAAATAAAGTTCTCTTCATAATGATGCCCAATGTATGGTGATGAATGTTGTATACAATGGGAGCTTTTAAGACACTCATTGATTATTCAATCAAAGAATGCTACCAATGAGGAAAGGTTAGTGACTATATATATCATTATATTATGAGACAATCTTTAACCATTCAAAATTGGAAGGGTCTTTTTCTTCCATTTCTCCTCATCCCACAACTTACAACACTTAGCTTCACTGCTTGCAACTTGTTATTTGTATATTTCAAATAACAAAACAATTTATCCTACTTTTTATTCAAAATTGTTAATCTAAATCTTACTAGTGGCATACAAGCATCTTTCTTTTATTTTATTTATAAAAAAATAGCAGTACTTCGATTAGGGTTGTTTTTCCCGGCAGTTGAAAATCACACTTTGTGTGATGAGATCGAGAGGTTTCTGGTGATTTTCCAACTCACCCAATACCTTTGGTTGTTCATCTGTCAAAATCGGCACTGGAACCTTTAGTATTGCACCGGATTTTGGAGAGCTTCGGTTTTGTACCGCCCAAGCCAAGGTCCTTTCATCGTCTTCGCTTGCATCGATGTTCAATCATTTTTCACCATAGGTGTCATGTCACACGACTTCCATCGTTTTTTTTATAATGAGATGTTCATAAAAGTTTATAAATCTTATGTCTAAATAATTTAATTACGCGTGTACTTCATGAATTTTAATTTTTAATATCTTCCAAGTATGAGTTGAGACTTCGCCTATTAAATTATTATGTATAACCTAATAAGTTATATGATTTATTTTGGCATATCCCCTGACCAATCAATATGCATATAGAAACAAGAGACAAAATGATGTTCCAACCACCATACTATATTCAAAGTTGTAAACCACAATAACATTATATATCAATTAAGCGTGATCATTAAGTTAACAAATGAAGACAAATTAGAAAAATAAAATATGCCTCATAACCTCAATTGAAAATCATATATTAAAATAGTAACAGTTTATTACAGTAAAAAATTCTAATTTTGTTAGTTATTACGGTTTAAATACATAATTGTGAGATCACAAAAAAATGAGATCATTGGCTAAGCTATTATATATAGGATAGGAAAAAAGAAGGTTCCAATTAATGGGCAATGGGGATGAAATTGGATAATTAATAATATTAGGGCTTTGGTGGGAGATAATGGAGAGAGGTCTCTATCTAGGCATTCATCTACACCTAAAAAAAGTAAATTCTTATACTGACTTTAGTCTATGAATTCACCAACAATTCTTCTTTCACCTTTGCAATTTGAACTCCCCACATTTTGCTATCCTATTAATTTACATTTCTTTTCTCATTTATCATACACTTTATTCACTTCTTGCATTTTCTTTCTTATCATGTTATATTTACTTATTCATACAAGTAAAATATATTGTCATAATAATTTGTCTATAAATTAAATACAGAGAGTATAGTTGGAGTAAAAATTTAAACACGGTAATTCTTGATCACGTGTGAGTCACATGACGCCCCATTTTATTAAAATGATCAAACTATGATCATATAAAAAAATATGTTAAAAAGACCTCAAGGCAGACGTCAACATGAGTGTTATTAATTAACGTCATCCTTCTTTTTTCCTCAGCCGCTTCTACGTGTCGCTTCCTTCCACAATGTCTCTATTCGAATACTTAAGTCGTTGACTCGTCTTTAGCTTGATGATCAACCATGGAGGCGAGCTGTGAAATCGTAAGTGGAGTAGCACCAGCACTCACAATTTGGAGATATGAATTATGAAGTGTCGTAAGTGGAGCACCATAGATCGCAAGGGAGGAAGATAATGTAGAGATCTGAAGTGTCGTGACTCCAAGAATGACAAGTGCATCTTCAAAACTCCGCCAGATTTGAGATCTGGATCATCTTACAAGCCGGCGAAAACCTCGGCGTCACAAACAATTTTGAGACCGAAGTGTCATTGACGATTGTTGGATGAGGTGACAGCAAAGACGAGCAGAGACAAATAATCATAACCAACATTCCTCATATCTAAGGTTGAAGATGACATATGTTAACATGACATTATATCAACACTATCAATTATTTTTTATTTTTCTTAAAGGTAAAATTATATTCTTAAATCTCACGAATATGTTGGACTTCTCTCACGTAAAACTTAACGAAGATGATAAAAATGTAACAAAACTAAAGTTAAGTGATCTATAGTTGTGAACTAATATACTAAAAGTTTGTTAATACAAATGATATCAACACAAGTTGAGCAAAGTGATAAAGAGTTCACTTTACACATTTAAGATCATGAGTTCGAATCTTGATATAAGCGAGACAAATAGATTGTGATTGGGGTAACATTTCCCATAGTAAAGGAAATAAATAGTGAAATTTCAGAAATAATAACAGGATAATAGTTACGAAAATGAATTAATTAAGTTAAGTGGAGTAGATGGATATAAAGATATAGAAAGTGGGGACAAAGGCCTAGTTTATTAGGGAATTAAATGCTTCTACTTTATTTTCAATAATGGTTGCATGGAAAATGTGGTATTTAATTAGGTGAACGTAAACTCGCTTAACATCTAGCATTAACACTTGGATTAACATGTTTGATCAACAAAATGAGAACTCATACATATATTACTCAGGCCACATTAATAATCATTGTTTCATTAGGTAGCTATGGAGAAAACTTTCTAAACCCATTTCATGATGCAATTAGTGATGATCGCTTAACTTGCTTTCGGTGCAATATGATTTGTGTTTCTCTTATATGCTCACGCTTTGTCAATATCAGTTGGTTATTTTGAGGTAAACTTAATTGTGTGTAAATAATAAAGAAAAAGTATAATTTACTCCATCTAATTTTATATGTTCATTCTTAGTTTATTCATTCAACTAGAAATCCTAACTTCTTTCATCATCCAAATCTGTAACCGCAATTAGAATTTACAGCTAAAAGCATGTAAATGTAAAATGATACTTATATCCCTCCCCTTCCGTTCAATTTATAAACTTATGTTAATGTATAATTAAGTTAAAACTATTTAGCGAGACTCTTTTTCCGGCGATGTCGTTTTCATCTCCACTTTGACAATTCCAATGACCACATAATCAGTGGCGGGTTCAAAATTTTTTCTAAGGGGGGCAAAATTTCATACTGAAATTTTTTCTGAACGATTCTTACAACCAATCCTAGACTATCCATCCCACCCAAGGTGCCCGGCCAACCTCGAACCATGGTTACTCATTAATAACATAATTAATTAAAACAAAAAAAATAATTTTATCAACAAAATAATTATTAAATGCATATGAAAAACTAATTCGAGCTTTAGTTGAGTTCAAATTTAAATTCCATAATAACAAAATAATTACTAGTCGATTTGCAATCCTTACAAATCATGATAGGTTAGGCTCGAGCTTGACTCGTTAATCAAACAACTCAATGTTGCACTCAAACTCGACTCGAGTTAAATTACAACTAGCGCATATCAAATTTTTAATGCAGCAAGATCTCGTGCGGCTTGTTAAAAGCTGGACTCATTTATTCATAACAATAATTCGTGTATAATGATTTACTAAAACAAAAAATAAATATTATCTTGGTTTGTATCTATATTATTTAAAAATTATTAACATTTACATCTAAAATGTATTATTATAATTTGAATTGGAGAATGATAATTTGAATTTTTCATATTAATTTACATCAGAGCGGAAATGTAAGGGAACTAGATATGTGCTTGGAATGGAGCATCCTTCGAGTGCGTCATTAGAGTCTTACCTAATTTTTTCAATGATATAAGTTTATAGATTGAATGAAAGTACTTTTAGGGTTAGAGTTTAAAGGTGTTAAAAAAAATTTAGGGGGAAAGCTAGGCACCAATAATTCAATAAATAAATAAAGGTGTTAATACATTTAGGAAAAAAGTTAGGTATCAATAAAAAATTATTAGTTAAAAATAGACGTTAAGACAGTTTTCTATAACGCATTAGTAACAAAGGACTATTTAATCAAACATCATCGTAAGATGATGGAAACAAAATCCTTGGTATATTCGTACAAAGAAATTATTAATAAACAAAATAAGTGTCATTATGCGGGTGTTTGATTCTTCAAAAGACCTATTTTTCTAAATTAAATCATATATATAAATAGCAAGAAAAAGTGAAATAAAATAAAATAAAAGTAGAAGCAAAGGACATGTCGTTTTGTGAGAGTCCTAGAATTAACCGTCACGTGTCGGTGGTCTCAAACAGTTGAGGCCTATAACTAATAACCCCCAAATTTAAGGACCTGTTTGTTTGTTGATAAATTGTGGCTCCGTTGAGCTTTCTAAGAAACAAAACAAAACAAAACCTCTGCTCTTCTTCTTCCTCTATCTCCTCTGTTTTAAACATTCAAGAACAGAGCTTAACAGTGAGAGAGAGGATCAGGCCTGGCCGGGTTAAGGACGATAGCGGTTCGCCTGGTCGGAAACAGGAGGAAGAAGAGTACGAGGAAGAAGGTCAAAGTGGTCGGAGACGACAATTTCATGGAGCTGTGGAACAAAATGGTCTTCCCTGTCCGGAGGGTCTGGTTCTCTGTTTCTGCTCGTCTCAGAGCTCGTAAAAATGGTAACTTTCTCAAACCCAATATCCAATTTACAACTATTTCATCGTCGAATTCAATAATTTTCAGCTCAAACCGCAATTTCATTTCCTCTTTGTGGTAGTTGAAGCTAACCCTTTTCTTTTCTCATCTCCAATTTTGGTTCATTGTGATTTTCTACTCACTCAGATTTTAGCAGAAACAGAGCTTGTTCTCGATCTTGAGCCTTTACACAGATCAAATCCAATATTATTTTATTCATCGTATGCAATCGTAGGTTTATGAATCCTATATTACAAAATCATGACGTGTTTCCTTAATTCGAACCTGACTGATCACTAAGTCACCCATGACGTAAAATTTCTAATCTATAATAGAAGTGAATACTCACCCATGACGTAAAATTTCTAATCTATAATAGAAGTGAATACTTTAAAAAAAATAAGTGCATACATGGATCTGGATTTTTCATCAATTTTCCTTTCATTTCTATGGTCCCTTTGAACAATAATAATTTCCCTTGATTTTCTTGATACTCTACTCTTTTCACCTTCCTATTGTGCTACAGAATGATATTCTTACGAATATTTCATTGTATCCAATTTTTCTCAATTGTGACTATAAGTTTCAACCTATATTCATCAGTAACACCAAATCAAGGCCTAATTAATTAGTTATTAGAGCAAAATAACTCTAATCCCAGAGTAGACTGTTTTTCCATGCTTTTATTATTGGACACGTACATGAAAAGATTCCATGTCATATATAGTGGGTTGCTTCCACTAGACTAAATCCACAGCAAGACAAAGGAAAGTGTGTGGCTGCTCACATTTAGTATCTTCATGACTCCTACACCTACTCTCCTTTTTCTATTTTCAATTCTTGTATTGCCCATCAACCTATGTTGACTCCACTAAAAGGAGTTTCAGTTTCTTTTTGATTTCGAATCTTACTGAAATGATACATCTTCTCTTTTCAGTGAAATCTTGAGTTTGAGTTTTGTATCCCCAACTGGGTCTTTGACTCTGGGTTGGATTCTTTTTATCATTCTAGAAACAAGATGCTCAATGATGCAACTTTATATGATGCAAGTCAATTCATGTAGTATTATTCAGAAAGTTACTGGTTCTAGATAATGGAATATTGAAAGTACCTTGTTTGTTGTGCAGGTGCGGGGATTTTGAAGCTGCACGATGATGTCCAGACCTGCGAGTACCAGGATGTGCAGGTCATGTGGGACATGCTCAGGAAATCTGAGACAGACCTGCTAGCTAACCAACCCAAGCGCAAGCATCGACCCTTCTGGAGGGTCTTTGTCTGGTCTAACTCTAACCACAACGAAGTTTCATCCTTTTCTGCGCAGCATCAGGTTTGATTCTCTAAGAACAATAAGACGGGCTGCTAGTCATCCTGCAGCATAACATGGTGTTCATCACTTTTTACAATCCAATGGCCGGCTTTGCAACAGCATCGTACAGAGCTGTTCTAACGTCAATATTATACTATATGAAATATGCATCAAATTTACCTTAACAACCACCACTTGTAAATATGCTATATCCAAAACAGGAAGGAACCCTCTGAAAATAAAATGAATCGACAGGTTTCTTGAAGCTGGTTGATTGACCATGGAAATGATGAATAAAGATTCAATGTGTCTCTAAGTCTGCTATATGCATTGTTTGTAGATCTTTTTATGAAAATAAACAATTCACAGCAAAGGACAAATGAAATTGGATCTCCTTACCTTATCCCTCTGAAAGGTTTAATGAATCCAATGGATCATCTCCTTTCTCTTCTGATGAAGTCTGCAAGGCTATTCGTCAATTAGGTCCCAATACGACGCCACAACCAGAATGAAAGTGATTCATTCTGCTAATCATACTCTAAACAAAATGAAGCAAACAGAAATTTAGATTTCTAACACAATTCACAATGGCGATACCAAGCACAAATTTTGGCTTTAATTCTGTCTAGTACGGTGAAGCCTGTACAAATATAAGTTGCTTAGGAAATGAAGCGGCAGTTACTATGAAGAACACAGATATGTAGAAGTTCAGAGAACATTTATGACTTCAAGCATAACCAAACCATCACATAAGTTTCCAGGCTACATTTACATTTGTAAAGATGAGGCCATCTCTGGAATACCAATGAATGATCAACTAGTGACATAATTGATGAATGCACAAACAGAAAGAGACATGCAGTAAAATGAATGAAAGTTAATTATATCAACTAATATTCAAATTGAAGTACATTTATATTCATCACAATGAGCTACACTAGTATACCACAAATGTCACCTATCACTCGACATTCAAATCCATATGGAAAATGAAAGCCTGAAGATTCTGAAAAGTTATTTTCCTCAAGAACAGACCTCACGAACATATTGCAACTTACAACCGTGAAGGAAGGTGCCTTTAGTTTAGTCTTCTACAAAAAGTGAAAACACATTGGAGCCAGAAACACAAGTTAGGAGCTTGAACAGTTTAGACAAACATTAATCATAAATTGAGTTCAGAACTTCAAGGATAAACCAGTAGTAATAACATCCTGCTAAATTGTAATGCAAAACAGCTCTGAGTGTTAACAATACATACAAAAGATCTTTTACATGACTGACTAAACCTTCCTAGCGATCTAGACAAGTTATTCCCGCAAAACTGTTTTTAAAAAATCTCCTCGATGAATGTAAATTACAGAAATGCCGGAAAATATGAAATGAGATCCCAATATCTATGCTAAAAGTAAAAGATACAACAATGCAGCTAACCGTAGGTGTTCCTTTTTCTGAGTTCCTTTTGATTGGCTGCTATTTGGTGTTCCAAATCAATAACCTGGACAATAAATTCTCTTATTACCATCATTCTATGAGCATTAGAGCCTCATCTGAAGACAGAAGGCTGGTTCAAAAAGCCTCTGAAAGAAATGCATTAAATCAACAATACACAAATATAGCTGTCTCATCTTTTGAACCCGCTTATTGGTAGGGATCAGGCAGAAACCAAACCCACCACAGGGTCTTTTATTCCACAAATGAATGAGTACATATTCTCTCCAGCAACAGTGGCCAATCTTCTCCAAGCTGGCGTGGATTCAGCTCCATGGCAACCTTGAAATCCAGCAACGATATTGGACAAGTTGGTCTATCAACCACTACACCCTCAGAAGTCCTGCTGCTTTGCACCTGAAATTGACGACCTGGTAAGACATGATTTACGAGCTCTCCATTTTGCTTGTTGGTACTGTTCACCATGGCAGACCTGGATCTTGCCTCTACTAGATCAATGCAAGACCTAATTAGCCTCTTCAAGTAAGAATCCAAACCATCATTCAACAAGTTGGCACAGTCCTTTGATGCCCCTTCAAGGCCTTGTTCTATAGCAATTTGTTGCATGTGCTCCCTCAAGGTCCCGGTATCTAGCAATCCACCTTTGTCAACTGCGTTAGCAAATCTATCATTTCTTGCAGAAGGCAAAGTCTTGCGGGCCCTACCAACGCCAATAGAACAAAATGGAATCCCAAGTGGGGCTTCAAGCACACTTCTAGAAGATACCATTTTTCCATGTTTGGCAAGTATTTCTTTACTGTGAAAATGTCGTCTATTTCCAGAAACTATGGCAGATCCCTTGATTAGTGACAAGTTATCAGGGTGGTGAAGCAAAACATTTCCTTCATAATCTGTTTTTCCTGAAAGTACTTGACGATGCTGAGTTGACTTCTGTGATCTGGGGCAATACAAATCCCCATTTTCAAGAGTTACATCATCACTTGTACCAATTGGCCCTGTACCGATTTTCGAACGCAGTTTTTGAGGTGATAACGGCAAAGCATTGGTGAAGTTCAATATCTCTTTATCAGAAGTCAACCCCGATGATGGGGTTCTCCCGTGGCAAGCATTTTTCAAAATTGAGCGTATAAACTGATTATGCATTGATACATTCTCTCTCCCAAGAACCTTACAACAAAGCTGATTAAACTGAACCTTGCTTATTTTCAAACTCAACAATCTACTCAAGTAATGAAAATATTGTTTTGATCTCTCCGGCCCAAGCTTCTTAAATATCTGAGCCCTCAACTCGGCAAGGTTGACTCGCGAATGTGGATGTGGTGGTTGCATTTCTTACAAGATAGTTTACAAACCCGATAAAATTTTACTTTCTACAATCCAAAACCCCATCCCCAAACTAAATAAAGACCTTCGTGCTCTACATCCCCACAACCTCATCAAATCCCAACAATGGTGACATCTTTTGGGGGAGAGTTAAAAATCCCACAACCCAGAAAAAATTGAACTCTCCCTCCAAAATTCAATCAAACAAAACCTCAAACAAGCCACACCCTAATCATAATTATGCTCGAAAACTGCAAAAATGATGCCTTTAATTCACCTCTTTCCCAGGCAGCAGATTTCACGACCACACAATCGCGCCACTTCCCAGCAAAAACCAATTTTTTCAAATTCAACAGACTAAGATCCCCAGAACCAGCACTCAACAACAGAGCTGGATCAGAAACACTACACTCCACCGATCTTTCGCACCCAGGAGTCCAAATTTTGCAGGGAATTGAAACAAAAATGTCCGCGGAAATTCAACGTCCTAGAGATCGAAAATCCGAAACTAGAGAAGGGTTTTGCTGCCTGACCTGTTTGGAGCTCGGGAAAGTGAGAAAACGATTCAGAATCTGAGAAAAATCCAGGCGCTGACCATGGCCGCGTGTAGTTTCTTGTTGCATTGCGCTCTCTATTCCTCTTCTTCTCATCGCTCAATCCCTCTAGGAATTGCTCTGCATTTCGAGTTTCTTTGAGGTTTCTCTCTGTAAATCTAGTGGTTTTTCTGGGTTTCCTTCACAGAATCAGAAGAATCAAGCAACCCCTCTTTGCCTTTTGATCGATCGTCTCTCTCTGCCTATTTTTCTTTTTCGTTTTGGCCTGTGAATAAATATTTTATTTTATTTTAATGAATTGACATTGACGCGCTCACTCCAGCGCGTGAAACGTACTCGCAATATATTTTTTTGTTTACCACAAAGTTTCCATCTTTGCAAGGAAACCAGATTTTAAGAGTGTCACCAAATATGTATTGGGTTACGTAATTAATTTCGATTTTTCTCTCACGTGAGAATATAAATGAAATTCAGATTATAAATATTTTTCAAAAAAAATTTCCCTAAAGTATTTTGTCAAAACAAAAAAAGTATTAGAGAAACATTTTGTTTGAAGTCAGTTTATTCTTTTGCATATTTTCTGTAAGGATTGGAGTGTGACATTCACGCCAGGCTGAGCGTGTGGCGATTTACATTATCTAATTTGCTCCCCGAAATGATTAATTATTGCTTAGGTTTGGACCGGGAAATTTATGGCGCCAAATTCCGAAAGAGAGAAAATAAAACCGCCAATTTCACATACAAACCAAACATTGTTACCTTAACACAGTATAGTTGTTTTGCTTCAATTCAACTTCCATGTTTGAAATATTTACTTTGATCGATTTTGGTAACCAAAATCCGAACAATTGAGCATGCTCAGTACATAGATTGAATCAAAATGGGTTTCGAAAATATGCGACGTGTCAAAAAATTCATCCGATGTGACATTTTGATCGGAAACCGGAAAAAGCAGTAGGGCATGACAGCAACATTATGTTATTTCCTTTAAATAAGTTCATTCATCATCCAGAAATCATATGATTGTAACAGTTTCTATCACCCTCTCATTATAGGCCTAGGATTTGGCTTTACCAAAAATGGATGCATATCTTGTACAATTTAACATATAAGATCAAAATAGGAGGGCGGTCCCCGAATGTTATCGAACAACTTCCTCACTCTTTCACGTCCTCGCCGGAATTCTGCAACGACATATACCAGTCAGATCATAGCAAATACACCCTTCTCGTGTTTTAGTTATGCAATGAAACATGGGCTAAACTGACGCTTATATGTGCAAAAGTGGCGTGTACCAATGTCAGAAGTGTATATTTTGACTGAAGTGTTACGGTATCTAAAAATCCAAGGGATTTGTAACACTAAAATGTGGGTACTGAACACGTACCAAATGCTTGTTTCAGTTGAGTTTGTATCTCTAGAAGAGATGCATAGAATGACACTACAAGCCATATTGGAGTGCTCTTTTAGGGTCGAGCTGGCCACTACAGTAACTAGAAGGAACGGCCGACAGCTCCTGCCTTCCCCGCCACTCTTCACCTGGTTTCAGAGTAATGGGCTTTTCCACACAAGCAGCCTCAATACACAGCATATTCTTGTACTCGCTGTCCCCAAAATCAACCATTGATTTTGCTTTCTTGTCCCAAGGATTCCAAACAACTGCAGAACAAAATGGTCTAAACTAGTAACAGACACTGCGTGTATATCTCAGTTTTCATACCAATAATGCCAAAAGACAAAAAAATAAAATAAAACCTCCTAGACTCGACTACATTCTTCATACACTTACGATCAGACTTCAGAAACTTGGTAATGAGAAAGGGCGAGAAAAGGAAGTTTGAGCTCTTCAAAACAATCAAACCACTGCTAAGATAAACTTGCATATTACACATACCATCTCCCAACCATGCAGACTTAAAAAAACTAAACCATTTTAATCCTAAGCGAAAGGTACAATTTTAGCAAGAAGATAAAGGCTCTTGAGGTAAAGACAGACCACTAAGAAAAAAGGACAGTTGGTAATATCTAGTGTTTTGTATTTATATGTCAATATCTACATGTAGGGTAAATTGGTCATGTGACGCACCCCTATTCCCAACAAATTATATTCCCTATCAAGAAGGCAAAGTAAGTAAACAAACGAATACACTCACCAGCATCGGGAAGTCCATCTTTTCGTATTTCGAAGGTTCTCTTTCTTTCGTGATCCAGGATTGCAATTTTTGTGGGTGTGCTAAGATATACTTTATCAACCTTTCACATAAACATCAGAGTAATGATAATATAAATCAAGAGTACCATTTGGAGCAAAATAAAGCATAAGTTGCAAGCATTGTCATGTAAGCAAATACTAACTTCTGACTCAAACGTTATTGCATCCCCTTGTTCGGTGAATCTTTCTTTACCCTGTAGGCTATCTAAGTAATCCAGTGTCTCTAGGCCTTCCACCCGCACTTCACTATAAACAAGCAACATTTTAGTTGATGATTAGTAGTTGATAAAAGAAACCCGGGTAAATAGAGCATTTAAAACCAGACACTAGATAAACGTACAACTTAAGATGATGAGAAAATGAAAAGATCGGCCAATCATTATAGTGCAGAGTATGCAATACGATGCCACTATAATAAATTGACACTTACAAACGACTCAACTGAAAAGGGAAAAAAGGAAAGACAAAATAACCTGATATCGGTAACATAAAAGTAATTGTGATACGCAAAAGTGAATGTGAATGACTTTCCATCAGTATTCATATTTCGAATGCGGGATGTCATCATTAGATCTCCTGCAGGTCGCAGAGTAATCCTTAGGCGAAATTCATATCTGCACATGATTTTTTAATACTGAATAAAAAACAAATACCAGAGTAAGAAACACACAAAGAATTCGACAAGCAAAATTACGTGGTTAACATCTTTCAAGATTGAAGAGAATGAGCAAGCATTACATGTAAGTTAAAGTTCTACCTCGTACAATACAAGAAAAAAATATTTAAAAATGGGTAAGAATAGAGGAGTGGGAACTCGTGAAGATAAAATTAGGTCCTAATGTACACTGAATTGAATAAGTCTCCGATCACATGTGAGTTATGAACCTGTGAGGCCAGAGCTTCACTTCTTCCTCCGGGTGCTTAAGGATTAAATCAACAAAGGCCTTGTAGGTACTCTGTGTTGGAAAAGGTGGGGGATCATGATCAATGCTCCACAACCTATTCCTTGCAAATCCATGTTGTTCAAGAGTACCATGGTTTCCAAACTGCAAATGTGAACAAACTGTCTTAAAAAGAAGCTATAAAAGCAGAAAAGACCGAATAGCTAAAAAGGGAAGAAAAGCACATACTTGAGGGAAACATACTGGAATGCCTCCACGTATAGCCTTTGGAGGCTTGAAAGAAGCCTACGCAAAGCACCACAGCTGTTCAATCAGTACACACACTACCACGTGAAATCATAGAAAATAATGTATTTATGAATATGATCCAATGCAACTACAAATTTGCACAAATGTCTTGTCTTGATAGCAACTTGTTAAATAAATGCTTCATCTAGTCTAAACATAAAATTATGGAAAATTGCAAAAACTCTCCTTATATTGTTACAGTTTTGCAGATAGTCTCCCTTCGCTATTTTTATTGCAAAAACTCTATGTTAACTTGTAATTTTTTGCACCATTAGTATAAATCCGTTAAAAGAGACGGAAAAACAAAATATATTCAAAATTCCAAACTTACCCATCATAAAGAGACGGAAAAAACTTGTTGAATAAATGCTTCGCCTAGTCTAAACATAAAAATATACCACTCATATAGTACTATTCTTATATCTATAGCATGTTTAAGGAAACACATTATGCTTATGGTAAACCGTTACCACTGGCGAGTTTTAGGTTTTTAATCTTAACTATTAATGAAGCTCGGTACCTTGGTACTAATGAAAAGCAATTCTTCACCGTGTTCATTCTTCCAAGATGTAACTTGCCCACCATACAAATACACCTATACGTCAAAACAAGCAAATAATCATCACATTAAATTTTGAAATGAAGCTACAAATGATGCATTTCAAGTAATAAATCCTATCCCGAATATAAAGATTAACGGCTCGAATCAAAATATCTATCAAATGCCAATCAACCCAAAAAAAATCTATATACAACACAATCAAAATGACCAGTTGATGTCAAAACAAGCCAATAATCACAATCAAAACAAACCCATTTCACATCTCCACTTAGTTTGCTCAAACTCAAAACTGGGCATGAACCACACAAAATCAACATCACAAACCTCAAAACAAATCATCAAAATAAGGGATCAAAATCAACTAAAAACCGCATATACCTCCGCAGAACAGCCGCGGGTCTCTCTGAGAACGACCTTGTCGAGGCCATTGACGCCCTTGCAATACTCGACGTGCTTCCTCTCCCCTTGGCCTCCCATTAGATCTATCTGCTTGTTTTTCTCTGGCATTTTGTTTCTGCACAATTCAAATTGGGTTTGGTTCTTCGAAATCTGCATAAATGTGTGGATTAGGGAATTGGAGGAGAATGGGAATTGAGGAGAATTGTTGCCATTTTGGATTCATCAAAAATTGATTTCAAAGGGATGTGGAGTTCATTTATACCCAAATTATTCAATTAATTAACTGTCAATTATCAGGCGTATCCTCTCATTTCTATAATAAACTTATTGTTATTAGCATATGGTCGTGTCAATTAATTAATTTCACATGAGTATTTGGGTACATAATTAAGAGGTACGTACATTAATGTTTTTATTAAACACTTGACTGGATGTTTATTTTAGAGTAGAAAGATATTATTTATTTCTATATTTTAAATATACGTTATAAATACTAGATGTAATACCGCCCTATGTGCGATACTATTTGTAATATTTTATAAAATAATTGAAACTGGTTTATGAATAAAATTTTGAAAAAATTAGAGAAAACAACAAAATCTATAAACAAAAAATCAGAGTCATTCTCATCTATTTTTTTGAACAGCCAAACAAATCAAACATATAACAAAAAAT
>JAYMTP010004481.1:0-14860 GCA_036897365.1 Geranium brycei
CGGAGCTTCGCGCCTCTCCGCACCGGTGACGTGCCTTTGAGCAGCCCCTGTAGCAGTTTCGAGCTACAGGAAGGGAACTCACACCCCTCTTCCCCAGGTGGCCATGGAGATCCGAAGGCGTGGGTTGAGCTGGGGTCTCTGTTGGTTGGCGGTTGCTTGCTCGGAGCTGATGCTTTGCACGAGTTGTGGTGCTAGTTTCTACTCGCTTCCTCGCCTCTGGACAGTTTTCGAGTCTCGTTTTAGTGTTCGGGGGGTTTTATTCGTTGTTCGTGCTGCTAGTTTTATATGTTAAGTTTGTTAAATGTTGTTTGCTTTGTTTCATGTTGATAGTGTTTTGGTGGTCGGGATGTTTCCGACATAGTTTGCTGGAATTGTCCAGTGAGATTGGGTGTCTTAATATTGTTTTCCTACAATTTCTTTGTAAACTGTACGCGGCTGATACTCGATTTTTCGGGAGGGGGTTTGACCCTCCCGTGTATGATTTTCAATGAAGGGGTGTGCTTTCAAAAAAAAGTTTGTGTTTGATTGTGCATACTAGTGTTGTTTCATCAGTTTTGTATCATTTCTCATACATTTATTGTCCATCCAACGACGTCGTTTGTAAACGATTTCAAAAAATATTTCATCAAATTAACAATTATGTGTTCATAACGCAGATGAATCGTATTTCATCATTACAGAGAATGGTTTCATCGTATAAACACAATGAAACATTTCGTGCAATGGTTACATAAGTGATTGTTTTATATAGATATGAATATGTTTCATCGTTGTATCATCACGTGTTATTTAATATACTTGTTTCCTGCATGATTTTGTTTCATCAATTTTATTAACTATTGCACATTGTTCCGAAAATTATTTCACTGTCATATCAGTGCATTGTTTCATAGCGAATACAAATATTGTTTCATCATTATTAAGAATGATTCATCGTATAAACACGACGAAAGCTTCCACGAACTGGTTTCACAAGTTATTGTTTCACTTACTTATGAATATGTTTCTTAGTTAGAGCACCAGGAAACGTTACACTGACATGTCTTTATGATTCATCATGTTCATCAGATCTGCTCACCCTCTCTACTTCTCGTGTGAAGGTTACATATTTCAATGTAATTCTCATCCTATTTGATTTCTGGTTTTCCATCTTGAGTCATGAAACCACAATACCTACTATATTGTTTGTAGTATGCAACACCAACAACGAGATCCGGGAACTTCATCCCTAGTTGTAGTTTCATGCTTGGTGGACACCTTGGTAAGTAATCGTCATTGTCGTTCATTTTCCATCCAACGACCTAATCTGCAGAAAGGTTATTATCAATATTATTAATACGATGAAAACCAATGAACACCATATATAGTTCATTCAAATACCTTGATTGGGTGCAGTCACGCTTTCCCCCAACAACTTGATGAGGTGTATTGTGATAATATATAAATATGAACAATAAATCATTAAGAAGAATATCAAATACCTTGTCGCTGAATTAGATCAGTCATCTCGATTATTGTATTGGTTGATCTTGTATACCGAATGGGATGAAATTATCAGTTCTTATTCTTCATCATATATTGAATATTACATAAAATGGTGAATGGAACTTACCTTCAGTCATTGATACGTCGATGCAGTCGCTAATGGCATCCATTTTTCTGGTTTCCAAATGATTCTGACACCTGCACTTTATCATTCATATATAGGCTCAACGATAATCAAGATTCCATAATTTTAGGAGCTGATCAACATAATCAATTTACAAAGACGATGTTTCCCTCGTTGACTGGTTTCATCTGAGTTTTGTATTGTTTTATCTTGTCTGATCGTAGTCATTGGTTTTTATGGGATAAAAAGCTATGTGCGCACCGATACACGCCTCAGGACATCGCGCTTCAGAATGCGATCGTATCAAGTAAATTTATATTCCGGATTGAGTCCGGGTCAAATCCACAGAGAACAAAAATGGGGTCTCTTACTTTGGTAATATGTGTTCTCTTTTTTAAAAAAAAAATAAAAATACTATAGGGAAAACAAAATTTAAAGGGGTTTTTAAAAAAGTGGGGGGGGGGGGGGATGGAAATTAAGAAGTCAAGAAACTGAGAGTGTCAGACCGATGACTTCTTAATGGTTAAGAGAGAATTAAGTAACAAGCATGCGATTTGATAATGTACCTACGACTCAAAATACCACATTCGCCTTTCGACATTGGACATGACCTAGTCTCGGGTCAATTTTGCCCTTTCTGTATCAAATGTGACTCACAATCGCACAAAACACGACAATCAAAGGCCAAGGGTTGTATATTGGTGTCCTGACACAATCTCGAGCCCTAGCCCTCAAAACTTCCTAGGTTTGTTCCACCCGTCCCTCTCGCGAAATGGTGTAACAACCAATGATAACTACCCAAGGCGATAAATCCAAGATAGCCATAACAAAGCATACGGTAGAATACATTAACACATGCATGCCTAGAACTCTTATCTCAAATAATCAAAAGTTAACCGTTATTCCAAATATAGTTAATCAATTATTTTAGCATGAAATGTTTGTCCTATATTAAAATTACTCTACCTGCCTATCGACGTTGGCTAGAGCCTAACTTAACTTAAATTATGTGCATCCACGAATGTTACCACACTTGTGCCATCTCACTTAAACAAGTGTGTTCATCTCTCGATGTTCCCATAATCCTAAGTTAAGACGCAATTGGCACAACCATTTTTGAATCAAGAGGCAGTTCTAAGAACAGGCCTCTTGAATCTACTGTTGGGCCCAAAACTCGACACGCAAAACTATGTGGGTTGAATCTCGTACTTTCGGCAGTGTACCGGTCACAAGTTATACAGGGTTGTAATTTACCATCCTGAGTTTATCGAACTCAAAGGAAAATGGACTATTTATTTCTAAGCAATCAAATATCTTTAGTTAATCTTAGTGAGTCGAAAATGTTGGTTTAAGTTCAGGATTTAACAAAACATAAAATAAAATGAAAGACTAATTTAAACAATTAAATTTATATTAATCTAACAAGGGTCAAGGCAATGAACATATAAATAATGAATTCGGGAAAATAAATTAAATCTAAAATATGCTTGTTGGTGTTTCTACTTCATGTCGGTAACGAGAATTCCTATTCAACCTAGAACCCCCTACCGGGTGAATAAAAAGTCTTTCTCTCCCTAAGCAACCACGCTATCTCTAGTCAATGATTTAACCGGTTGAGAAGCATTACGGTTTCTAAATTCTCTTAACTTTCGGTGTGTGTCACCTATGGTCATTACTATCGTGTTAACACACCTATCCCTAGTGAGCATTTAAACCCGGTGTTCAATTATCATTTTCATTTACTAACTCACCTCCTGAGTGATATTAGTAAACTTAATCGATCTATTCGGAATTAACGGAATGAAACATTAAGTACAGATTAATTGAAATCGTCCTCCTCGGTGCAGCAAGCATAATAATTAATTACCTAAATTTTCCTAAATCATAGTTCATAACTTCATGCTTCAATCCCTAAATAGTTTAGTTCACCATGTTCATATGCCTAATTAACATACTGATATTTGAATAATGTAAACATGAAATTCAGATTTAATCATAAATAAAATCAAGCATTCATGTAGAAAGTAAATTCAACATCAGAATTGTAAAACAATAACATAATAAACATGCATTTGAATTAAACCATTTATGAATTAAATGTACAAAAGGAGAAATCAGAAAGAAAAAACATGGATTTAATTCTCAAACATAACGATTAATACATGGAATTTACTTTGAAAATCTCTTGATCCTCTCTAGCTTAAATGGTGTATCTCTGGAATGGCTCCTGATGCTTTTGGGAACTTCCGGACGCAGACGCAACTCTCAATTCTTTTCTGGAAGTGTAATGTGAAATAATTGATATTTTTTCCAAATGCGGGGAAGCCCTTTTATAGTGAAAAGTTTCTGATCTGCCACGAGGCTGTGACCGAATCGCCACGGGACTGTCGTGCGTTCGCACCTTGTTTCTAGCGCTCACGAAGCGTCCACGAAGTCTAGATGGAAGACTGGTCTCTTGGCCATATGGTGGCCACAGACCATGGTAATGGCCACGGTCAACTTCTTGGTACGCAAGCCTCAGTTACAAATTCTCCATGATCTGAAGTGGATAAGTGGACACGGGTATTTGCCACGGTTCTTCTCGCTTCAGAGGTCTTCATGGGCGTGGCGACTGCTTCGCCACGGTGTAGTCCTTCTTTGTTGGTTTGTTGAGGCCCAGGTTGATGGCCACGGGGTGACCCTTGTCCGGTCACGATCCCGTGGCCCTTGACCACGGGCCATGCTCATATATTCTCCAAAAGTGGTCCTTTTTTACCCGAAAATCTGCATCCTTCATCCAAAGTGGCCGTGAAGCAAAAGAGAAAAAATGTATGGGGTTTTTGTACCCAAGCGGGACGAAATGTGGGTGAAGATATGAGAAGTTAGTGCTGAAAAAGTGGTGTAATTTAGCACTTATCGTCTACTTTGGTCAACCCTTAATCACACCTCTTGGAGTCAATCAAAGATAAAATCATGAACATTAAGTTGTCAGTTTAACATTTAAGCATTAAACACCAAGCAAACTCAAACAATCATGCATAAACAAGTACTTAACCGTAAATATCATAACTTTAATTCATAAAAAGGTCTACCACCCATGGTCTTGGATTTTTGGCCCCAACCCATGATGTTATCGCATTCAAGCATCAAGAAATTTCAAGATTCAAGAATGAAAAGAAAATACACAAACCCAAGAACCCAAAAATGGATTTGGGGAGCTCATAACCCTAAAATCTTTCTGTTCCTTGAAGGTTCATGCCTCATTGACTTCCTCCCTTGGAGTGGTGGTGAATCTCTCCATTTGAAGCACCAAAAATGGCCTTTAAGGGAGAGAAATGAGTGTTTTTTGGTGGTGAAGAGATCCTCAACATGTGGCTAGGGTTTGGCTTAAAAGGCTTAAAATTAGGATAGTCCGCTCACTACTCTAGAGCAGAGTGCCTAGCGGAGTAACTTGCTGGAATTCGCTACGCTCACTGCTCCAGAGCAGAGTGGACACTGGATTACTCAAAGAATTATGAATTTTTTCCAGCTTGTAGATAGCAAAAATCCGTCCTTATCGACATATTATGTGCTCAAATTAGAGTTCAGATGAGACATGTACACCACCCGGAACTTTCAGCTTTGCTCAAGGATTTTCTTAGGTGATTTTGGCTATAATTCTCAACTTTTTTCCCTCAATCCTACAAAATGCCACAAATGACCACGATATAAAAATGCACAAAAATATAATATTCAATCCGAAACTCGAGTACAACACCGAGATAAATGCAGATAAAAAGAGTTGATGCTAGATCCGAATGGACCCGCATCAACACCCCACATTTAATTCGTTATCATACTTGATAAACAAAAACAAAACTAAGTAATAAAAACTAGAAACCAGTAAAGGTGTCGAGTGAAACCCCGTGGTTAACTCTAATAGGGGGAGCTCGATGTCTCCCGAGGGTTTTTAGGAAAACAACCCACAACCCAAACCATGCAAATGCTTTTAAACTACGCTGACACATATGTACAAAATCTTAGTAATTAAACTATTACAAATTGAGTGTTCACAACTCAAAAATCAAACTCACGCATATGTGATAAAAAAAAATTATCTTTCAAGTTTCTCAATCATTCCCGACCTATCAAAACTCATCTACACTTTTCAAAGTATGCAAGACATTTATCATTTCATCCCAACCACATTTTGCCTTCCAACCCATTCACATTGCTTTTCACTTATGAACTCTAGTTCCTCTAGGTCCTTTTTCCGATGTTTTTAAAGCTCATAAAGGCATTGTTTCAATGAGACTCGGAGATTTTTGGGATTTTTCCACTATTTCAGATATTTTGTGGTTCGAGTGTAAAGGTTCCATATTTACACTCGTTCTCGTCTTTATGATTTTTGTTGCTAGTCCCTTACCCTTTATCTCAGGTCCACGTGCTCAGTGTGTGAAAGTTTAACAAAAAGTTAAACCACAAGAAAACATACTTTATCAAACATCATGAGCATTGCAAACAATGTACTAAATTCTCAAGTTTCACCTTTGTTCGATAAGTTTTATACATGCATATAACAACCTTTTGGCACAAACTCAGGGAAATATTTAATCGTGTTATCAAGAAAGATTACTAAATGAAAGCTCAACATTCAAGCTAACAATAAAACCTAATTCTCAACACAAATCAAACCATTACAATTACAAAAGTAAACGTGAATGCATATGATGCAAGACTCGATAGTGGTGTGTGCTCAAGCACACACCGCACTTAGAGCTTGACCGAGCCATTTACTCAATAAACTCAATTGTGGTGTGTACAAAGTACACATCACATTTAAGGCCTTAGTCGGACTTAAGTTACACGAAAAACTCAAAAAGGACCAAATTTGGTGTGTACAATTGGTACACACCACATTTAAGACTCTACTAAGTCTTCGACTAAATTAGGAAAGACTCAACATACAAATATAGAAACAAACTACAAAAACAACCAAACATTGGGGTGCCTCCCATAAGCACATTTCTTTAACGTCTTTAACTAGACGGGATGGTCTCTTGAGGAGAACAAACCACAAAGAAAAATCGAATTCCAACAATAACTCTTTCCTACGAAAACGAAATGGCTAAAATCATGTTAAGCACAAGGAATTAAAAATTTTCCAAAATCATATCATTAAGGGGCAAGCGACAAAAATTTATGCCAAGAGGCATCAATCAATCTCACATGCAAAACACACTTGCCCTTAACAATGTCTAAAATAAATATGCGTCAAAATAGAGATATGATATGACACATATGAAAAAGGAAGGATGTCACCTGAACTATAATTCTCTAATAGCGATTTCCTTCCAACTCTTTCTTTGAACGGGGACTCTTCTCCATCCGGGAGCTATAAGATGGGTCTCATTCCTCCAAACGCTTTTTTTTTCTCTCTCCTAACTTTACTAAATACCTCTCAAATGAAATCTTGTTAGTAAAAAATAACGGCCAATAAAAATCTTCATCAATGAGAGTTTATATAAAAAATTTTCAGAATTGGAACTAACTCCAAATTGGCATATCTAGCTAAGAGAGCTTCTTAGACAAATTATTTAATCATTGAAAATCAAAGCAAGCTTTGAAGTGAATGAAGAGGAGGTGGAGTCCACATTTTTTGCTCAACTACATACTCCCTTACCAATAAGCCCTAATCCATGTCATGGTTGACTTTCCCCTTTCATTTTGGAGTGGCTCCACAAGCTTCTCCTCTTCTTCATTTTTGACCTCTTGAGAAGAGTCGATCTTGAGTGTTCCTTGATGTAAAAGTAGCACCATCTTGGCCTCTTGAACTCTTGCGGCCTTCCTAGAAAATTGTGGCACTTTTTCCACTTAAAACTCATTGGAGAGTCTTCTTTTCAAGGCCTCTCGAACTCTTTTGGCCTTTTCTAGCTAATCTTGGCAGTTCGCCCACCTTAGGCTCTTTATAGGACTCACTATGTCTTGGTGATGTCCAAGACCTCTCCACTCTTGCTACTTGAGAATTTTCTCTCTCCCGTCGCCTTCTTGAACCTAGCTAGAATCCAAGAAACAATGACAACAATAGAGGGAGAGAGTTAGAGCACAAGTGCAACAACTGCAGACAAGCAAGATGCAATGTAAATGATATGCAATGAATTTTTTGAAAAAATATTAAAATAAAGGAAAATAAAACACAAGTTTTCCAAACAATAAATCGTTTGGTCCACGGCAACAGCGCCAACTTGATGGGCCGAAAAGTGTGACACACACCGCTACGCACCTCACGACCTCACGACATCGCACATCAGAATGCGATCGTATCAAGTTTATTTATATTCCAGCTTGAGTCCATTTCGAATCCACATGGACCAAAAATAGGGTCCCTTACTTGGGCAATATGGGTTCTCTTTCCGGTTAAAAACTAAACTAACTAAAGTAAATGCACAATTTCAAGAGATGTTTGATATACTAACAAAATTACGATGCAATTACACTAAGTACGGTAAAGTACAATGGGGTGGAAATCAAGAAGTCAAGCAATTGAGAGTGCTAAACCGGTGACTTCTTAATGATTAAGAGAGAATTAAGTAACAAGCATGCAATTCAATAATGGACATATGCCTTAAAATACCACATCCGCTTCTTGGCATTGGTCATGGCCTATTTTGGGGTAATTTTACTCTCTTGGGATCAAATGTGACTCACAACAGCACAAAACACGACATTCAAAGGCCAAGGGTTGTATACACGTGTCTTGGCACAGTCTCATGCCCTAACCCTTAAAACTACCTAGGTCAGTTGCCACCCGTCCCTCTCAAGAATCGATGTAACAATAAATTATAACGACCCTAGGTGATCAATCGAAGATAGCCTCAACAAAGCATACGGTAGAATACATTAACACATGCATACCTAGAACTCTTATCTCAAATAATCATAAGTTAACTGTTGTTCCAAATATAGTTGATTAATTAATTTAGCATAAAATGTTTTGCCTATGTTTTAATTACTCTACCCGCCTCTCGACATTCGATAGAGTCTAACTTAACTTAAACTATGTTCATCCACGAATGTTACCACACTTGTCCAAACTCATTTAAACAAGTGTGTTCACTGCTCGATGTCCCCATAATCCTAAGTTAAGCCGCACTTCGCACAACGATTTTCGAACCAAGAGGCGGTTCTAAGAACCTACCTCTTGAATCTACTTAGGTCAACACTCAATCGCACCTCTCGGAGTCAATCAAAGATAAAATCATGAACATTAAGTTTTCAATTTAACATTTAAGCATTAAACATCAAACAGACTCAAACAATCATGCATAAACAAATACTTAACCATAAATATCATAACTTTAAGCCATAAAAAGGTCTAGCACCCATGGTCTTTGATTTTTAGCCCCAAACCATGGTGCTTTAGTATTCAAACATCAAGAAATTTCAAGATTCAAGAAATGGAAAGAAAATACACATACCCAAGAACCCAAAAATGGGTTTGGGGATCTTATAACCCTAAAATCTTTCTCTTCCTTAAAGGTTCATGCCTCCTTGATTTGCTCCCTTGGAGTGGTGGTGAATCTCTCCATTTGAAGCACGAAAAATGACCTTGAAGGGAGAGAAATGAGTGCTTTTTGAGTTCTTCCAAGAATGGAGGCTTGGTGGTGAAGAGATCCTCAACACGTGGCTAGGGTTCGGCTTAAAAGGTTGAAAATTAGGGCAATTCGCTCACTGCTCCGGAGCAGAGTGCCCAATGAAGTACTCAAAAAATTCTGAAATTTTTCCAGCTTGTAGATTGCCAAAATCCATTATTATCGACATATTATGTGCCCAAATCGGAGTTTGGACGAGAAATCTACGGCACCCGAAAGTTTTAACTTTGCTCAAGGATTTTCTTAGGTGATTTTGGCTTCAATTCTCAACTTTTGGCCCTCAATTATACAATATTCCATAAAAAGGCCACGCCATAAAAATGCACAAAATTATAATATTGAGTCCAAAATTCGAGGACAAAATCGAGATAAATGCAAGTAAAAAGGGTCTATGCTAGATCCGAATGGACCCGCATTAGGTTTATTTTATCTAAGAAATGTTATTTATTCTTAGATTTGTATTCCCCGTGCCATTTGTACTAGAGTTCTTCCCCATGTACATCTCTTTATAAGTTGTGTTTATTTATTAAGGTGATATTAGGTGTTAGAGTTTAAAGGTTATAAGTAATGCAGTATAAATCTCATGCAATAAGTATGAGGTCGTTGGTTTTTTTATCGACAAGTTAAGAAAATTTTATTAAAGCACATCAACCCAGAGAGGGAGCTAGCCAGCAACACAAGCAAAAGAGCTTGCAAACCAAATAATGTGAAAATAGGGAGATAAAATCACTAACACCTTAATCATTCAATATGGCCAGAACTGGGTCCCTCTTCCAACTCGTTAATGAGATACTATCAACAGGAAAACCATCCAACACGAGCATAGAAAAAGTCCAACCTTATACTCGTCCAACCAACTCTTCCGGCAACACATTCATCCCATTGGTTTAGGGTGGATTATGCATGATTCTAATGAAATATTGCAACAGCCTTTAGATGCCAGTTAAACAGACAAAGCTTACCAGAATTAGTCAAAAACTAATCGGATTTGTATTTTTGTATTTCGTTCAAAAACTATTAAATCAACTACATACATATACAATCAGAATATGAATTTTTCTGTATAAAAGTAATAAATAAATATTTTAATATTTATTATATTTATATACTATTGAAATAAAAATATATCAATAAAAGTATCATTTACCGACGCTATCATCCACGCTGGTGGCTTCTATTGAATGTGAACTAGGATCCCTGCCACTTGATTATTTGAGATTTAAATTGGGTGATAATATGCGTTAAATCTCTTCTTGGGGTTTTATATTGGCGAATAATATGAAGCGTTTCTCGGGCTGGCATTCCAAGCTGCCTTCGTTTTTAGGTAGACTTACCTCTTATTAAGTTAGTACTTTCCATCTTCCAATATTCTATATATGTCCCTATATAACGCGCCTGCAAAGGTGATTACCACTCTGGAGAAATGTCATAGACAATTTCTTTAGTCTGGGAAGGTGACGGGTCGGGACATCTCCAAGGTACGATGAGTAGTGGTCTACAAGTCAAAGTAGGCGGGGGAATTGGGAGTGCGCAAACTCTCAGTGGTTAATCAAAGTCTTTAGGCCAAATGGTGGTGGAGGTTTTCCACCACAGATGGTACGTCCTTATGGAAGCGAGTTTCATGTGATAAGTATGGATAGTCATGTTCAGATGGATGATAGTGGGATCTAGCATTCTGAGGCGTGTTCGGGACTAATAGACTTACGTAGTATTTTGGTTTAGGAAAATCTATCAAGTTCTGGCTCGATATTTTGGTGGGTGTGGCACCGCTCTCTACCTCCTTTGCCTGAATCTTTGATCTCGTGCTCATTCCTAATGCTTTGGTGAGGAATAATAGATTTACTCATTTCTCACCTACATCTCTTATGTAGGGAGCAATTTGAGAACATATCGCACCTACTTCTCTTGTGCGTTTGGGCTTAAAAATTTTAGGGCCACGTTCTTAGTTGGTGGCAGATATAGACGACCTTTCCGTCCACCCCGTATGCTCTCTTTCGTTGTTGGGATCCGAAGGCTTCACGATTTTGGGGTCACATTTTTCAGATTATAACATATTTGGCTGGCTAGAAACGCTAAGTTTTTTGTAGAGAGTTGGTTTTGCCGGGTGTGACATTTCTATTCTACACTTACTCTCTTCTTCGAGCTCATAAAGGTGGTAGGTGTCTCCCTGGTAGCTTTAATCTCATGGTCTATTTGTATGTGCATAGCAGTTTAATTTTTTTCAATACTTGCACACACTTGTTTGGCTTATGTGCCATTTGTTTTGTTTTTCTTTGCGGACTTCTTTATTCTCTTGAATTTTTTTAGTGATGCTATTTCCCTTTGTTTCTGATAAAAAGAAATATCAATTCATATAAATTATCGACTACGATTTTAAAAATTATGTTTATTCAAATTCTCAATTGGTGATTATTATTTGGTGGCATTGACCTTATGCCTCTAATTTCCATGTTATTTTGTTTGCTTTTTTAGACTTATGTAAGTAAGCAATTTTGTTATGTGTATTTTGAGTTTTGTTAGGAAATCTAAGGATATAGTTGTCCAATTCATCCGCGTGTATTTCAAATGTAATTTCTTCAAATACTAATGAATATTTTCCCATTATTTTTTAAAAAAAGAAAGTGAGAAGTGGTGTTTGAAATAGAAAGTATGATTCTTTTCCCTAATGTCTATTTATAGAATTATTCGTATGATTTGGTTGTTGACAACTCTCTGGTCAAATAGTACATTCATGAGTTAAGCAACCCAATTCATAAGAGTAGTTGAAGTGAAAGATTGTGGTCAAACCAAATGAATGTTGTAATTCATCCAACAAGTTAATAATAGTTTAGAGCGTGCGTATAATTAACTCTTGTCTGAATCTATCTTTAAATTTCACAAATCGATCTTAAATGATAGTACGAAATAACACAGTCAATGATGTTGATCTGAACCGTTAAATCTTTGAAACGACCATGGTTGATCTGATAGTGGGCCACAGTCTTGGGCCTTGGGTTGGACTGGTAAACTATAAATGGGTAGCGAGATGAGATGTGAGTTGTCGGCTTCGGTTCGATGTCTGGTTGGCAAAGGTGGTCCCCACCAGATCAGGAAAACATGGACCCCACGGGGCATGATTGGGGATCACACGTGAACTCAACGCTCTTATTCACACGTGGCGCACAGTAATTGGTAGGATACGGACGGCATAGCGGGCTCGCACATGGACGTTCGGGAACTGGGACCATCAGATTTTGTTCCCTAATTTTAACATTATCATCTCCTTTTTTTGCCGATCTTTGATCACCTCATGTCACCTTTCATCACGATGCGGATGCGTCCTTTGGAGTTTTCCTCCCCAACTCCCTTTTGTTGATTTTAATATTCGACTATATATGTCTCGGATTTTCTTTTATCGATATAAATGTTAAATACGAAATAAATATAAAACCGGTTATGTGTTCTCCGTTGTGTCTCAAATCTCGCCGTAACAAAATCATTTAACAATTTGTTATGATAATGGTTGATTTTTATGTCGGAGGTTTGATTACAATACGTTGACGTAGGGGTAAGAACATATAGATGTGTCCGAATCCGACATAGCCTTGAACGGGTGCAATGTATATAGAGGAGAGGAGACAAATTAAGGGTATGACCACAACACAGGAAAGAACATCAATGGTGGCTTGCTGTGGAGGGGCATTTTGGAGGGTGCATGAACGCAGCAGGTTTGTCACATTCAGTGGGAGCATAGCATCAGCTGAAGATGGGCCCACCAACCCGATTCCATTTTGGGTCTCTTTCCTTACATTTTCTAGACCTAATGCTATAGTCGTTTTACTATTATTGTTCATGCCTAGTATTACTATAATACCCTTCGCTGATCTGGCGGTCTGATGCCGACCCGCACGTGCGTCCCACTCTTTCAACACCACACCTCTCCTTCCATCGTTTGTTTCTTTCTTTAGGAGTATTGATACTTAAAAATGAGGCAATCGAAACCAATCATTAACATCTTACTAACTCGGCTTAAACTAGTTTAAAAAGAATAGTACCGAGTTCAACTCAAAACAAAATAATTAAGTTTAGGTTTTGTTCGGAATCACTTATTTTATTTAAATTTAATCAAGTGAAAATAATACTTTTATGCACTTAATTGTATCACTCTTCCACTTTCATATTGAAACTATATATATTTTTTGTAGTATCCAAACTATTATTTTGGGACAACCTACCACTAAAATACTAAAAATACTTAAATTACTATTAAAATCGGTTCAATTTCAACTGCCTCTGGCTTAGCCCGGTTCAACAAATAGATCAACCCATAATTTAATTAAATAAAATTACTGTTTTACCCTCGTTGAATAACAAATTTATATAACAAATTAAGATTATATTCGTATTTTCAAATAACAAATTGAAAATTGAAAATAAATTATTAAATTACAACTCTCTCTCTCAAAGTATGTTGCTGAATTACAGAGGCGCCCCCGATTGTGGGTGCGTCCATGTGCAATTAGTTTCTGCACTTCGTTCTCTCTCCAAGCCTCTTTCCTCTTTCTGATAATCATGCATGTGAAGCCAACGCTCTTCACTGACCGTCTCATATTCTAGCAGTCCTCTGCTCGCTAACAGGGTGTGCTCTATTTCCCTTCGCCTGATTCCTAGGCTCAATCGGCGAATGGGTGTGCCTTGCAATTTCCCGAGTGGGGTTATGATTCTAATCGATACGACCGGAGCACATTATCAGAGCTCTAGCCCCGTTCACAGAATCCTTTCGATTTTGGATCAAGCATCGACCTTTAGAAATCGTCAATCGACATCAACCCTCGGCAGAATCGGGGAAGGACTGCGTCTTGCGTCTCCCTGATTGGAATTGTGATTCCGACCAAAACATCCAGAGTGCCTTAACGGAGCCCTAGAATTACTCAAAAAATCAGTCTGATTTGGGTTTCAGCTTCGATCGGTAGAAATTTGGCGACCAACATCTGGAGATTGATGCCGACGAGGAACCTTGTTGGTAGAAGGTGAGTCTGCATGTCTGGGATCTATGAAAAGGTCGCGATTTTTTGGAATCGCAATCTACGAAAGCAAGAGAGAGGAGCTACAGGTCCGGGTGAGCTCCGACGAGACTGAGAAATCTGGAAGGGTTGTTTTGGATTTGATTTTTGATGGATTAAGGAAACAAGTGTTTCTACGGAGGCAAGAGAGAGGAGGTTGGAGAGAGAAGATGAATAGAAGAGAGAGAGGGGGCATAATTGTAATTTAATAATTTATTTTCAATTTTTTATTTTTATTTGAAAAGACAAACATACCCTTGAGTTTTGTGATAAATTTGTTATTTAGTGGAGGGTAAAAAAGTAACTTTATATTAATTAAATTATGGTTTGATCTTTTTGCGGGATCGAGCTTAACTAGAGACGATTGAAATTGAACTGACTCAATTCCAAGGGTAATTTAGGTATTTATGGTATTTTAGGGGTAGGTTGCCCCAAAAATGATAGTTAGGATACTGAAAAAGAAAAAAAATAGTTAGAGTATGAAAGTTGGAAAGTGATATAGTTAGATGCACAAAAGTGTCATTTTCCCTTTAGTCTATAACTAGAATTTAGAGAAAACTTCATTTGGATCTATCTAAAATATGTGGTTTTGCATATGA
>JAYMTP010004482.1:0-14860 GCA_036897365.1 Geranium brycei
AGCTTCCAGTGGCCGGCGAAATCGAGATGGGGTGGCCGGAGAAATCGACTGCTTCTAATGGCCAGAACTTTGGGCGAGTACCAGTGGCCGAAGGGTATTTTGGTCATTAATTTTTTAATATCAAAAAAATAATCAGAAATAACTAACAGGATTATAATATGGAGACAAAAGTTATTTTTTGTGACCTCACAAATTAAATTAGAATTTTGGTGACCTAAGTGAGACTACAAACTTTTGTGGTGACCTACTTGAAATTACCCCACTTGTCTATTTCCTTTTAATTTGTAAATGAAGCAAATAATGATAAATATGTAATAGGATTTGGAATGTTTTTAGTTTGGCAGAAAATAGCTACACCAGTTTCTCTGTAACTCCGTCACTGTCTTTCTCTCTCTAAATGATGTGCATTTTTTCAACTCATTTCAATCTCTAATATGGACGCTCACTTGGAAGATTCCTCCGATTTCTCTGAGCTGCCCGATTCATACATCGACCAACGAGTCTATTTTATCCCCTACAAGTCCTGATTCACTCTCATTCACTTGCATTCCAATTCAACACTCCAACTCTGAATCTAAATTTCAGAAGCCAGCTTGATGGAGGCTTAGATGATAAGATAAGAATAACTTGTGGAATTAGGGTAGAAAGAGGGTTAGAGTGAGTAGAGAGAAGAAGAGTGATAATTGTTGTAATACTTTTTCATTATCTGTTTCAGTCATCATCTACAGATACGTAGTAGCAGTAGCAACATCACCACCTCACTGCCAAGAGACAAAACAAACTACCAACATGGGCTTGGGCTTGACCAAGCTAAACAAAAGATAAAAGTCCAAAATATTACAAAGCCTTATCACAGCTCCAATCGGGTTGTGCCCTTAAACCCGCTTCACTGTTCAGAGCTGGATGTAAAAGTTTTTAGGAATTTGAACGGGAACTCGAGGTTGAATCGGGATTTGAAGATTTTATTTTCCCAGCAACCAAACACACCTTTTTATACTATAGTTTACAATTAATTTAACTTTTGCTGATTTGGGTTTGTTTGTTTTGTTACTTGTTATGTGGGTTGATTATTTTTCTTCTACTAGGTGGTGGAAAGATTCATTATCGACTGATTCGGATGTTAAGAGAGGGATTTCATATTCAGCATCATCAGTGTCCTCTTATGGGGGTCCCATGAAGATTATCAACAACATATTCAGTTCGGATATTGTGTTCAATCTAAGGAGAGAGGATGGCTCTGCGAAAACCAATGAAAATGGTGAACTGGTTGTCTCTGGGAAGGACTATGCCTTGGTTTCAGGAGAAATGTGGTTGCAAGCACTCAAGTGGTGAGCCATATTTACAGCTTTTGGCAAAAATTTGATAAGGGCCTTCTAAATTCAATTATAACTGTCTGAGGTAGATAGTTAACTGTGTCTGATGCCAGTCGCTTAAAGTTTAGATGGCATTTATGTTGTAGGCGATGCATAGGAAATTTGTTCTTCTAACCTATTGTATAGCCTTTTTCGTATTTATGGAACTAATGAGATTTGTTTTCCATTAGTTTAAAATGAATAAATTACAATTTGTGTCATGATGATCGATTTATTTCACAACCTAAGTATTGTTTTGGAAAAGTGCAGCTTTTTGAAGCTAATTGCTGCTACTTGTTCGGTTGTTCCACACATTCTCCGTGAAGTCTGTTTTTATTAGTTTATTGGTTGTGAATTAAAATTTAATTTTGAAAAATTGCGTATCAGAGTTGCATGCTTGTCAAAGTGGGGAATGAGTTGAGATTAATGCCCCTTGTAGTTGTGGCTACCAACGCACAACTTCTTCAGTAGAAGATTGCAATTATTAAATAGTCGTAAGTGCAATTAGTAATTATCTTCGATCCTATTCTTGACGCTGGAACAATTCATTCATTAGTATTAGGGTTCAATATTCTTTACCTTTAGGTGCCCTATTAGCCAATTGAACTGATTCACGAGTAACTGGTATTATTCTGCTGTTGTTTTAGGCATAGTGATTCTAAAGTTGCAACAAAGGATAGTATGAGCTTTTCTGCTGCAGAAGACGATATGGGGGATGTCTATCCCTTGCAACTCAGGCTTTCTGTTCTACGAGAAACAAACTCACTTGGAGTAAAAATAAGCAAAAAGGTCAGTGCGTTTAACCAAATCATCTTTGTAGCTCTTGTCCCTAGGTTTGATGCATGATGTACCAGGTCTTTGCTTGTAGAACTATTTCCTATTAGTAGTTTGTTTCTTATTCCTGGATTATTCCTAGAATCCTATTACTAGCGGGTTACTTATTACTTGCCATTACTATTCCCATGCTGTTTCCTATTTAGTATAGGACAATTCCTTATGTAAGTGATTCTCTCATAAGCATTGTATTGATTTAAAGAACCATCAATGAATTAATTATTTTGTTTCCAATTCAACGCTGCTGTTTTCAACTAAGTGGTCTGCAATAACGATTTCTGCTTTAAGAATTTTATTTGCCATACTACTTTCTTTACCTCTGGAATTTTGATGTACATTGATAGATGAGATTTAGTTTGTACTGATGGTGACTGGGAACGTAAATGTAACCCCCTTTTTAGTTTACTTTCCAATGCTTTTCCATTTCTCAGTTTTTTTGTTGTATGTTACATGCCTTGTCAATGTGGCACCTTATTTACTTTCTAGTACTTTTCTTGTTTTTAGTCAGTTGCAACTTCTTGCTTGTTGAGAAGTGTGTTTGTGTGTGTTCATGTGCACATTCTTTTTCCTTTCCTCCAGTGTGTTCTAATATGCTATTTCCTTCTTTTAGGATAACACAGTTGAGTTATTCAGAAGAGCCTGCAAGATCTTCAATGTTCAGTCTGAGCTGGTAAGTATACATTTCAATTTGCTACAATACACCTTTGAGCTGAATTGAATGGATTTTTAACTTCTGTGATTGCACAGCTACACATCTGGGACTTTTCGGGCCAGACAACCTTATTTTTTGTAAATGAAAACAATAAGTTCTCGAAAGAGTCTCCGCGGCAATCAGATCAGGAGGTAGGTGATACTTAATCAATTATAATTTTATTCATCATAAAAAAAAATTATGAGAAAACTTTCTTTGATGGTATCTTCATTGAGATTGCCACTCTTTTTACATTACCCTTTGGGCATTAAGAATGTATCATTTTTTCATTAAATATCATCTCAGGTATACTCATTGTTATGGATCTGCCCTGCAACCAAATCCAAGGCAGGACTTCCCATCTGTCAGTCCACAGTACTTTTGTATTGATGATGGCTAGCTGTTTATATTATATCCAAGACTCAGATTTTTTTGCAAGATCAATAATTGACATTTTTTTCATTTAATGAACTGCAATAGTGAGTTTTATCTAGTTACAGTGTCTTACTTAATAAGAGTATGCTTAAGCCGATTTTCCTTCTTGCTTTGTCTAGTTTTGTGTTGGCCTAGAAGAGCAGCTTGCAATCATTTGGCTACTCAACAATGGGCAGTGATTGCATGTAATTTGATTCAATGCAAAAGTTTGTTTGGGACACAAAAAAGAGGCTAGCTGTAATGCCATCCAATATTCTCTGGGTATTTCATATTGGTTATTAGTGGAAACCTTTATTATAATGTATTTGGTTCTGTTTTTGTTTTTATCAATTGATGCCTGGGCACTGGAGTTGTATCACTTATGGTCATGGTACACTTACATGCAGATTCTCTTGGAGTTGCAAGTATATGGCCTGTCTGATTCCATTAAGTGTCACAAAGCAAAGCAAGATGAAATGACAGCACCGCATTCTAAGGTGGCAAATGGATATGGCACTTCAGTCATGATGAATGGTGGCTCTAATTTTATGCGTACTAATTCTTCAGTCTCTAGTGAAGCTGGTTCCTTAGGATTGACCGGGCTACAAAATCTTGGAAATACTTGTTTTATGAACAGTGCCATTCAGTGCCTAGCACACACACCCAAACTTGTTGATTATATCCTTGGAGATTATGGTAAAGAAATAAATCATGAGAACCCATTGGGAATGGATGTAAGTTATCATTCAGTTTATTTCTCATATTTACATTTAATCATCATGATACCTTCTGTTTCTTGCTCAAAATATCTGTTGTCCTCTGAGTCTATTACAAAATATTTTTTCCAGGGTGAAATTGCTTTAGCTTTTGGGGATTTGTTGAGGAAGTTATGGGCTCCTGGTGCATCTCCTGTCCCACCAAGATTGTTTAAGTCAAAGCTATCTCGATTTGCTTCTCAATTCAGTGGCTTTAATCAACATGATTCTCAAGTGAGTTTTCAGCTTTTACACACTTGAAAGCTAAGTCGTCTCCCTCCCTCCCTTTAAGTAGTATCAGCTCAAAAAAATAATTGCTGCAGGAACTTCTGGCTTTTTTGTTGGATGGACTTCATGAAGACCTAAATCGAGTAAAATGCAAGCCTTATGCTGAAGTGAAGGATGAAGATGGTCGATGAGATGAAGATGTGGCTGATGAGTATTGGCAGAACCATCTAGCTCGCAACGACTCCATCATCGTTGATGTGTGCCAAGTGAGTATATTTCTTATAGGTTTGCTCTTATTCCATTTTAGTCTGCTGAATTGCAATTTCTTGCAAAGTGTATCTTTAATATTTTCCATGCCATACCAATAATGAGGAAGTATCATTGTCAGTGGATCCAGCTTTGATATCAAACATTTCTAGTTTAAGGTTTTATATGCAAATGCGGAAATACTGATAAAAATTTAATTTGAATTGTTTAGCTGATATATAGAGTAAAATCTTGCAAAAGAAGTGTTTGCTTGAAAATCTATGGTATTATCTATGCAGATTGATGACATGATATGACTGTCATTGTCGGACTATACATGTAGAGATTCAGATTCCGTTTCGATTTTATCAAACCTGACAACAATTATCCGCGCTAATGGAATGAAGCGAAACTTAAAGACGGAATCTAAGTGCACATCTGTATCTGCAAACTTAATTGATGACTTTGAAATATTATACAAAGTGATCAATTTTTTAGATCTGTTGGGATTCACTGATCACTGGAATTTTTGAACATGTTTATAATGATGTTTCATTGTAACTTCAACAGATACGGTTCTAATCTATTCCTATCTTAAATGGTTTTAGTGTTTTTCCTTATTTGGAATTTAAGTCGGGGGTTTTCACATACTTACGATATTATGGCCAAATGAAAAAAAGCTTTAACTTTTACCTTTTTTCCAGGGGCAATATAAATCAACATTAGTTTGTCCAGTTTGCAGAAAGGTTTCTGCTACGTTTGATCCATTCATGTACATATCTCTACCTTTACCTTCAACAGCAATGCGCACAATGACTTTGACAGTTGTGAGTGCTGATGGCAGTAGTAAGCCATTGGCATATACTAACTGTACCAAAGAATGGAAAATGTGAAGATCTTATCCAAACTCTAAGGATTGCATGCTCTTTAGGGGTCAATGAGACCCTATTAGTGGCCGAGGTATATTTTTCTATGTTGGTTTTCATGGATATAGTTAGATCCGTTCATAATTATACATGAATGTTTGTGTTTCTCTGTTTTCATTGTTAATACTATGGGGCCCTATGCAGATATACAACAACCGCATTATTCGTTTTTTGGAGGAGCCAACTGATTTAATATCCTTAATTAGAGATGATGACCGCCTGGTTGGTTATAGGTTGATTAAAGATGTTGAGCAATCCCCTTTGGTTGTGTTCATGCACCAGCGGATAGGAGAGTAAGCTCAATTTATCCCTTAGTTTAATCACATTCTCAAAATTCTGTCTTTCTTTTTCTTACAAAAGTTTTAGTGATCATTGTGCCAATTATCTGTTATTTATTAGGATGATTATCATGCTTTGAATTTGAGACTCTTATTAATTTGCTTTCAGGGAAATTACTCAGGGAATGTGACCTTTTGGAATCCCTCTTGTAGCAAAGCTTCATGATGGTGTTACTGGATCAGATATTCACAATCTATATCTAAAATTACTTGAACCATTCCTAGTACACAGTGAGGCTGTCTCAAGCGCTTCTGATGACTCCAGGAGCACTGTGAACAAAGTTAAAGCAATGGAGGAGGATGCCAGTCATGATATAAGTGGGTCTGTCGACCCCTCCAATTTAAAAGGCGAAGAATCACCCTCGGATGATGAATTACACTTGTACTTGACAGACGAGAAAGATACAGCCAATAACTCCAAGATTGTAATGAATGAACCTGTTACATTAACAGGAGTTTCCAGGTTGAATGTACTTGCTTGTTTGCCAGAAACACTTATTCAACAATATGAGACCCGCCTTCTTAACTCATTGTCAGAAATTTTCAAGTCTGGCTTTTTCGCCAAGAGACCTCAAGAACCTGTTTCATTGTACAAGTGTCTTGAAGCATTCTTGACAGAAGAGCCTCTTGGGCCAGAAGACATGTGGTCAGTGCTCACATTTTGATCCTCTGAATCTTAGTTTTACAGATAAAATATTCATGAATGATGTTTTTACAGCACTTCGGGATAGTGTTGAGCCTTTCTTCAATGATGCTTATAAAAATACTTTAGGTAGGGTTCTGATCTTTAACTTATGCCATTATAATAAATAGGCACTGCCTTCTCAATTCTTTATGGTAACTGTGATTTAGTTATGAAGAAATCATATAATTGGGCATTTGTGAATCTCCGGTCAAGAACATTTGTTTTTCGGTTTCTTATTTCACCTCATTTGTTGCTTTGATTTGTCATATACCATTCACAACTTCTCGTGTGTTCAAATATAAGGTATCAAGCTTTGTAACCTAGGGTTGTAGGAGAATCAGAGATTTTATGTTGTAAGTTTGAGGCCACTAGTTACAATCCCCACACTCGTGGTATTGCCGATAAAGATAGCATTAATAAGGTGCAGGATTGTTGTGGTGTAATAATTATTTAAGGTTAATACTTCAATAATCGCCTCTCATCTTCTGCAGGACGTTGGACATTTGATCAGGATCACTCTAGTTCTAATGTAGGATTCTGTTATTTGAACTTACAGGTACTGTCCCAGTTGCAAAAAACATTGTCAGGCTAGTAAAAAGTTAGATCTTTGGAGACTTCCAGAGATTCTGGTTATTCATTTAAAGAGGTTCTCATATAGCAGGTTTTTGAAGAACAAGCTAGAGACATATGTTGACTTTCCGATTGATAATCTTGATTTGTCAAACTATGTTGCATACAAGAATGGTTGTACATCTCATCGTTACATGCTTTATGCAATCAGTAATCACTATGGAAGCATGGGAGGTGGCCATTACACAGCATTTGTTCATGTAAGCGATGCTTATCTTCCTCGTAACCTTTTCAAGGAAATGTTCTTTTTCTTTTTTCAGTTTCATGTTGGTCAAAAATTTGATTGATAGAGAGTTTGAATCACTTGTATATAGGTAGGTATATCTTATTGTAGATAAATGCAGAGCCAAGCCTAGCCACATAACATTGCTCATATTCTTAATTTTAACAAAAAGGTGAAACTTATAGTGTTGTTAATGAACCTATTGAATATATCACTATTTTTAAATTTAAATCTCCCCTGGTTTCTCATTCCTATTTGATGATCATCTGCATTCTTCCACTATAATTTGTAGTAATTTCTCTCGGAGCATTGTGGCGTTTAAAGCATGCACATGATAATGCTCTTAATTTGTTTTGACCTTGCATAGTATTGGTGTAAGAGGCTTAAGATCTTCAAGATACAAGGGTTATTAAATTTTCATGCTTTAAGTTGATTTTTACACAGTTTTGCTTCATTTTTCTGCTCTTGTCACTGTTAAGAACTATGCTTCTATGCCTAGCCTATTTGAAATGCTGCACATTTCTGCCAAGTCAAAATAGACTCTTGTTCCTCTAACTACTACCATAATTGGGGACGCATTCCCCATTTTATAGCCTTATGTTATATATTTCACGTTCTTGAAAGGAAAAAAACTTAATTTTCTTCTTGAATGTAGCACGGTGGTGACCGGTGGTATGATTTTGACGATAGCCACGTTCATCCCATCAGCATGGACAAGATAAAGACTTCGGCTGCTTATGTTCTGTTCTACAGAAGAGTTGTAGAAGAATGACGCCCAGGTCAGAAATTTACTCTTGGTGATTTTATCGTCTCGATATCATTTTTGTCGTCTTAGCCTCATAAGCATCATCTCGAAAAGTAGAGCATTCTTTGGTCTTTGGCATTGTTTAGTTTAGATGAAAATGGGAAGAATGTACCTTAAAAGGTGTCAAAGATGACTGTAACATAGGGACATACCAAAGAGGATATATATTATATCGCATCCGTCAGGCCGTCCTTAAAAGTATAGAAAGTTTTCTTGAATTACCATTCTTTCTTGGTCATTGTTACATAACTATAAGCGTTGAATTAGCACATTGGATTATTTTTTTACAGAGGACTTTATTTGTGAATCATTATTTGCATTCTAATACTACATTTTCTTCTAGACTGATGAATTTCAAAGTTTGATTGGATTTGCTGGAATCATGGCTATGAAAGTAATGAGAAAGTGATCCTCTTTTTTGTTTGTTACCATGATGATGAACTGAAGGGGACAGTTTGATGGGTACTTGATGAGTTTGATATTGTTACTGTTCCAGAGTCATAGAAAAGCTGTATGGTTTGGGTCCAGCAGGCTTATCACTGTATCATGATTCATATATGGAGATATTTATTGAAAACAGTGGAGAGTTAATAAGCTGAGAAAGGTTGTAGACAGCCCTGAATTTATAGTAAGCTTCTCTTTCCTGATTTGTGTAAAGATGGTGACTTGACCCTTTTCATTGCTGTTAATTAGTACATTTCCAGAGGCCACTCCACTGTCCGGACAGGACCACATTTGACAACCTAGTTTCAGTTTCTATGTGGTTGTGGGAATTGATTACCATGTTTATGGTTGATGTAATGGGTGTTGGTGTTGCCCTATTTTTGTGAAACCCAGCCGATGACAGGACCACGTCGCCAAATCAACGAACGAAACCTCGAAATCCAACTACTTGTCGTTCCAATTCAATGGAGCCATCAATTCCATCAACGCCCGTTGAGCCTCGTCTCATCTCCGTTTGAGCTGGCTAATTCGATAACGAAACGAGCCAGGTTTATCCTCAGGTGGGTGCCAAAATAAGCTCAGGAGCAAGGTGGGTTGTTGTTGATGTGTTATTAAGTTTTGTAAAATGATCTGTGAATCAGGTGCATCGATGTGCATGTGTGCCAGTGAAATTTTTTTTTACCGAAATTTCCACATTTCATGTAGCGGCGAAGCTTGGGCCGGTATGCCACTACCATCTTCTAATGCTAGGGATGGCAAAAGAATCCACATCTAACAGATATCTATGTATCTGATCTGATCGGAATAGATATATTTAAAAGCGAACGGATACGAATATGGGTATAAATATTTTCACATGTGTTTTATCGAATACGGGTCGGGTACGGATATACTTATATCCAACCCGATCCTTACCCGATACATTAAAAAAAATAATAATTTAGTAAAAATCAAAAACCCTAACTATTGAGATTTGATTTTGTGGAGCATGTTTGAAAACTTTGTTAGATTATGACTTTTATTATGTTTCGGTACTTAAATTGTAAACTTTATTATGTTTGGTAGCTTGAATTGAAAATTTTATTGCGCTTTGTAAATTTTATGGAAGAGTTTATCATGTTTTGTATTTATTTATATTTTTGTTTCAATTAGTTATATATTTAGTTTTGGGTACAAATACAAATATGAAAAATTATTCATATCCACCGGGTATCGAGCGGATCAAATACCCGATAAATGAACGCTCAAGTTAGCGGATATGGTACGAATTTGACCATACCCGCTCCATATCCAATCAATTTCCATCCCTAACAATTGTAGTGGTAGAATGCATCATGGTCCGCTGCTACTAAGCGAATGTAGTGCTGGATTCCAAATTGTTCTCCACTACTCTTGCCAAACCCTTAATCCTAGACCTTTTGTTACCCGTTAAACATTTTAGAGTTAACTGTCTTATAAATTACATTGAGCCGTTCGTCTTTCTTGGAGCTCAGCGTAGATCACTATAAATTAAGCCGAACCTAACTCTCATTCAAATTTTGTTCATATGATTATTATCAATAGGTATTTTGTCATTTAAAAAAATGTGTCCTTTCCAGCCTGATTTGTTTGACTGAAAATTTTGTATTTCATTGATTTTTAATGTTATTTTATGTATTTTGTAATAGAATTGAATTAAAGGGAAATGACATTTAGATACATCTTAAACTTTGTCTTTCTGACATAGGTATACTTAAGTTTAAGTTGTTCTCTTTTAGTTCACAAAAGTTCATATATTTTCCATTTAATGCCTCAAATCGTGATTAAATACGAGAAATATAGAAACTTGGGTAAACGAAAAAGATAAAGTTAAACTTCAGCGTACATACGTCAGAAAAACAAAACTTTGAGGGTACTCCACATGTCATTTTCCTTTAAATCAAACCATACGAAATGTATCATTTAAAAATAAGGATGAGACACAGATCATGAACAGTGTTCTAAAAATAAGTGGAAACAAGAATTTTCAAGGATTAAAGATACACGAATCCGATGAAAAATCAGATGAAAACAAGGACCTTGATAGATTCGATGACGATGAAGTCTATGATGAATCTGACAACAATGAAAAATCGGATAAGAATGAAGCATTTGATGAATCCGATGACTATGGAGAATCAAATAAAATGGGACACTTTACTGATAATAAATTTGAATCAGATAAAAACAAATATAGATGAACCAGCATTGCCCTCTGTCAAAGGCCAACCAAATGGTCATATTAGAATCTCATCAATCAATCAATCAATCAACTAATAGAACCAGAGTTGAGTTTGGTCAAAAGATGGTGGAGATCCAAGTAATAAAAGGGAAGGAATTTGGTTCGGTGTGTGTGATTTGAAAACTGTACATTTGAAAGTTGCAGAAAAAGAGAATTTAAAACAGGTGGTCGTGGGTCCTCTGTGTTTCACAAACACACATGCGCATGAACATCGAGACCCGAAACGGTGTCGTCTGCGAGCATTGATTGAGAAAAAAGAGGTAATGTGACATGACAGACACATCCACACAACACAACCCAATCTTTTCTCTATTTAAAAATACAATTAAAAACCTGTCTATCTTTTAGACAAAAAATGGGGCCCACATCGCCCGCGTCACTCCAAAAGACTCAACTACATGATTTGACGTTACAGATTCTCTACAATTTTCTTTCTCTTTCTCTTATTTTCTCGGGAAACCCTAAACACTTTCTCTCTCTCAAGGTACCAATATATATTATGAGCTGTGCTCTTTCTTCACTAACTCAAATGGGCATGTTCCTCATCTTCACACTTCCCTCTTTCCATGCTCCAAATCTTGCCATCAAGCTCTGAGTGTTTTGTGATTTTTTGGGTTATATATTTTAAATGAACTCAACTTTAATGTAATTATTTTAAGATACAAATTATTAAGTATTAAATTTACATGCAATTATATTTTAAATGATTTGGGTTGAATATTTTAAATGAATTGATTTTTTTTGTTTTTGAAAATCATGACGAGAGTGATATTATTAAGTCAAGTAATTCAACGGTACACGAGTAAGAGTCGCCATAAAATAGCTAAAAATCTAAAATCCCTTATGTTTGTGTTGAAATGAAAAATGTAGATTTTCGATCGCAAAAGTCAGACAAGTTGGAATCCTTAACTGTTGGATGTAGACTCTCGGACGCCTTTTCTGTTCGAATTTCAAACTGCATTTCCCTAGTTGTACTACTGATATAAGACAATAGATAATTAAAATTGATACATAACTAACCAGGCTTGCTTTTTTTTTATGATTGATTGAAATTATAACATCAACCGTGAGTATTTGTAAACTCCAAAATAATCGAGAAGTATTATGGCTCAAACTTTATCAAAGTCCAAACAAGCTGCATTAGTAAAACAATGCGCTGTCGTATATATTACTTGATCATCACTTGACAAAACCTATTCCCTTATTTCGAAATACAAATTATTAATATTAAACTTACATGCAATAATGTGTATGAGAAATTTAAGAGCTTGATCCGAGGAGAAATCATTTAAGACTTAATTTATCCATTTTAAGGTTGTTCTTTCCTACTTAAATTAAATTCTAAAAGAAGAAATGTTTTTTCTCAAGAAAATACTGTAAGTTGTAGTAATTATCAAGAACACGAATTAATTGATTGATTAAATATTAAGCCTGTGTTGTGTCTCCCAAGGTCTGCACACACAAAAATATATGCATGCCATTAAATTCAAAAGCTTGTGGAGATCGATAATGCATCGGTTTCTCCCAAAATCACTCTCTTTATACATCAGATTTTTGATATTTTAACAAGAAACAAACCAAAACAATGAACATTAATTATTCCATATATATATATATATATCAACAGAAATAATAATATAATAAACGGGACGTTAAACATAGAAACAGCAGCAGCAAACGATCACTTCCCAATAGAGTTAGGATTCAAACAAAACTAAATACATAGTTAAGACATGAACATACATAATTAACACTTAAAATATATATATATATATATAGATAGATGGATGGAGCAACTAGCGAGCTAGCTAGGTTATTATATATATTCGCGATACGTGCGTCACAGCAGGAAAGATGATGATGATGAGTAGAGACCTTGGGACTTTTGAGCAGCAGCATCTCCAGAAAACGGCTGGTCCAGCGTCGTCTTCGCCTGCTTGTTCTTGTTCCCATCCAGCTTTAATCCAAAGTGAATGTGAGGAAAATGTGCCCACTGCACACACACATCACAAATTATGTATCAACTCTCTTATTATCCTTACATGTCTCATCTTATTCCAACTTGCCACTCATGCATGCTTCTGTGGTCCATACTACGTTTTTTAAAACACTCAATCAAGAAATAACATAAGTAAAAGTATCATGTGATAGATATTGGTTAATACGTAGATATTTGAATATAAAGAAAACATGTGTATATATATGTACAATATTGAAAAGCAGACCAAAAGAGAGGCTATAGCTATATCTAGCTAGCTAGAGATGGAGACTTAATATAGGTAAGGTTGTTCTATTAAAGCCACAACCTAAGGTACAGCTACTGATAGTAGAAAATACTAGAATTGAAACTTGTATGTATATGCCTCTAATGGAAGAATATTGTAGGCTTTATCTGAAACATGAAGTGACCAAACTCATAACTACAAAGACATGCAAGTTTTGTAACCAAACTAGCCATACCTATACCTATAAACCAAACTAGCTATACCTATACCTATTTTTGATGATATATAAATAATTGTTCACTGTTACCATAATTATATCATCAAATCTGATATCTTGAAGCTGCAAGCATTAATATATCATCAAAAATAGTATTTTTATTCAAGAGGGTAATTACATTTTTTGCAGCAGTGCTGAAAGCTTCTCTGTGACTGATTTCAGGGTTACTTGCCTTGATCCTTTGTATTTCCTCCCTGCATATATTAATTAATTAATTTTTAAGCTACATATAAATGTTCGATCAATTAATTGAATTCTTTTCGACTTACTTAATAAACCTGTTATATGCAGAAGGAACGCGATGTCTCTTCTCCGGTGCTGCATCAAATTAAAACAAACGAAACGATTCATAAAATAGTTCCTCGTGGATAAAAATTAAAACCCATATGGGACCTTAATTAATTAATCATTTTGTTCACAACAAATAAATTAGAGAATGGTGAATCAGAAAAGTTGTTAGGCATTAATTAGGTGAATTGGTTGTTTACAGCATATATGCATGTCAAGGTTGGTAAAGAAAGCTTGTAAAAGGACCTCACATGATGTTTTATTGGGCATTGCTATTATTAATATAAAGCAAATTGCTGGTATGTAATGTCACCATCCTTGACAGGAGTAAAAAATAAGAATCTGATTTGCCCATAATTAAGCAACTCTGATCTATCTTAATTACACATTATTGTGGCTAGTAATTTCCTGATGATCAGCAATTAATTATTTACTGACAAGTGGCACACATTCATTAATTAATGTACTAATTAGGAACTCATTCCTGTGTTTGAAGTTTCCTATTCCCAAATAATATCATCATCATATCAGTTGATCAAAGTCATCAGATTCAACTATACTAATAAATGCTGAAGACCAAATAAGTGTTTATGAATGGATTGATCATGTTTAATATTGTATTAACTATAATTAGTGGAGTGAAATTAAGATTGAAATTAATTACTTACGGCGGATAGGAGGAGCTCTGGGCTGTTCATGCTCAGGAGATTCAAAAGGAGCAAACTTGGTGGACTTGGGTGAGGATGATGATCTTGAGTGCTCCTTGTTCATTTCTTGATCACTCTCCAATTGCTGCTTTTGAAACTTGTTATTCATATAAAACAATATTAATTCAAGTCAATTAAATTGTCATAACGATTAATTATAAGCTTAATGAATGAGGAGTTGAGTTGAGTTAAGGTTTATTGTTACCATATTGTCTCTTTTAATATATATATTTAAAATCTTTGATCAAAGAAGAGATGAGTTCATAAAACTTTAATTGAAAATATTGATGCAATATTAATGAAACCAAATTAAGTCAAGAAAGAGCAAGCTGCTTTGGATTAAATAGAAGAAAAACTATCACAAGTTTGGTGCTATCTTGCTTCATCATATATATATAGTCAAGTCCGTGTCTTTTCTTTTTCATCTGCAAGTTGTGTATCAAGATTTAGACTTGACTATGCTACGATGAAGCAAGACATCACCAAACTTGTGATTTTTAAGATTTTTTAAGATTATTGTCTTGCTTCATCG